>VDFB02074161.1:0-17187 GCA_007258455.2 Sequoia sempervirens | reverse complement strand
AGATAAAACTATTACATGCTTTTAGTTTTGCATTGATATTTTCTTCTTGCTAGGACAGTTGTTAAGGGGTTAAAAGGATCTTATTATCTATTTTTCTTACAAAACAAAGAAATGAAGTTGTTTTATGCACACGATGATAACTTATTATCTCTTAGTTATTTGACAGTTGGCTATAACTTGTTATGTTGTAAAGACTTTTGTTAAAAATGCTTAATCTTTGATGGTCATGCTTAAAAAACCCGTTAGGGTTTCTAGAATCTCATCTAGAGATTGTACTTACAGTTGTAAATTTTTTTGCAATGATGCATATGCATTTAGTTTTTAAGAAGATGTTGTATTTTTATGGTTTATGAAGAATAACAAAAAGGTTCTGGGAAATATCAAATTTTATCTCTACAGTGATAAGAAGTTGAGTTACATTGAAAAATTTTGACCTTTGATACTTTGTAAAAGAAGATGTCAATAATATACAACATTCTTCATCAATGAACTTATTGAAAATGATTATAATGTTGTGTCAAGATTCTAGGACTAGAATTAATGCACTTCTAGGGTTTTAATAGTTGTTTATTATCAATGCTTTTATGGATTTGGTGCTCCTGTAATGATCGGTGTTTTATGGAGTTGGTGCTCCCATAATTTGAGAAGTTGGTGCTTTTGTAGTGATTATGGAGTTGGTGCTCTTGATTGTGAAAGAGTTGGTGCTCAAAGTGAATAAAATAAATATTTTTGAGTGTTTTTTAATTCCTTAAGAGGGTTTTCCACTTAGGAAAAATAATGTGTTATGTTATGGTTCTATATGTGTGATTTTTATATATGTTTATGTTGTATAAAAATTCTTGAATGATTGTTAGTCATCAATCCTTCATATCTATCATCTTTTATGCAAATCTCATGCATAAAGGTTTTGGTTTAAAATTAAGCTCTGAAACATGTAAAAGTGTTGAGTTTCATTACAATTAATGTTTCTTGTTAGTTCATGGTTCAAGCAAATTTATTTATGTTTCAACATAAATCAAACATGTTCTTTGTATTGTCATTTCTTTACATGTTGTCATTTGTCCTCCTAATACAACAACAAACAAAATTCTTGTTGTTTTAAAAATTGTGACTTAAGTAAATCACCGATTCACCCCCCCTCTTAGTGATTTCAGTCTTCCAAAAATTTTATTCAACAATCTAGCTCTAATGATGTCTTATTATGGAAATCATTTTTCTTTAGAGGCCAAATATAAGTTCCAACCTATATTTAGTCACAAAAATTAGTATATATACCCTCATACACACATCCTAAGATTCAAGACATGCATCTCAATTCTTAGAAGTTGATACAAATTGTTGCAACCCTTCAAACTCAATGTTTTATACACATAGAAATGAGTTCATTAGTTCTCAAAGAAATAGAACCAAGAAATTCATTAGGGCAACCAAATGTTCACCACAAGTTTTTCTTCATTTGTTATTATGGTTAACTAGTTTTTTGAGATGAGCATGCATTCATTGCTTCTGTAATCAATGAACTTTCTAGAAGTTAAAAATGCTAAGTTTTCAAAACAACACACAATTCTATCTTCTTCTTCAAGATACTCTAAATCATTTCAACTCTTCAATGATCCAAGTTTTATAAACTCTAAATGCTCCAAAATAATAATAAATAACCTTATTATAATGGAATGATTAACTAAAATGGAGAAACTTACGCCAAGTAATTTTATGCTTAAGATCCAATTTTTAGATCTAGACTATAAATATGATTGTTTATTATTTTTTGTTACCTTAATGAGTGCAAAAGTGAACATATAATTCATGGACATAATCTAACTATTCCTTCCAAATTGGAACATATTTGTCTCAATTTCTAGAGTTCATATTTTGTGTAGGATTGTTGGTGTTTACAAACACCTTTGGGAATCTATTCTATCTTGACACTCAAGTTCTCGTTACTCAAACCTCTAGATGAACCAATTCAGTGATCATGAACCCCAATGTCATGAATAGTTAGAAAGTGGATAATATGAGCTCCTAGAATAATAATATAGTGTTGATATGATCTAGTTTATTCGTGCACAACCAAATTCATAGACATTCTCTCTAATTATTGTATTTCAAACCTAGTTGTTAGATTATCTATTTTCCAATTAGTGTTAGTCTTTAAATACACCACCTTGGTGAATAATTTAATAAATTCACACTTTAGTCAACTCACGCTGGTCAAATAAAATGAGTAGCAAAAGTTTAAATTTCAATTTAACATTTAAAATTTTGAAGATTAAACACACAAACATAAAAATCATTCAAATTAGTTTCACACTAAGATACTTAACCAAAGACTGAAAAATAAAATATTTAAAAAGTAAAATATAAAAATAAATTATAACATTAAAAACTAAATAATACTAATTATCAACTTCCACACATAATAAATCATTTTACACACTATGCATAAATAAAACTTACATCCTTACAACTAAAAAATTATATTTATGTTTTTGTTAGACAAACTACTTAAATTAGTCCAAATAATATCCAAATAATATGATTTATTAAGACCATCATGGTATCTACCCACTTTCTCCTCTTTTTCTTAAATAAATAAATTAACCTAGTCAAATTCTGTTTCCCACATTCTGTCGATCTTGGTAGGGAAAAACAAACATATATTAAATTTGTGTTTTAGAAAAAAGAACTCGCAATTTTCTACTAAAAAGTAAATGTCAACCAGCTTTCCAGGTAGAGTAAAGTATTTTTGTCCTTAGCATTTTTGTTTAGCAGGGAACCTTCCTATTGCAATTAAGTGACATGCATATAACTGGGAAAATACTTAGTGTGAACGTTGTTAGTATAGTGAACTGTACATCTTCTATTCTACCGTGTTTGAGATGGACTGTACGACGTGAAGTCCACTGAAGCGTTACTTCCCCGCATTCCACCGCTTTTTATGTGACACCTTTATGTTATGGTTCTAGAATCTCATCTGGAGATTGTACTTATAGTTATAAAACTGTTTGCAGTGATGCTTATGCATTTAGTTTTTAAGAAGATGTTGTATTTTTCTGGGATACAAAGAAGAACAAAAAGGTTCTAGGAAATAACAAATTTTATCTTACAGTGATAAGAAGTTGAGTTACATTGAAAATCTTTGATCTCTGATACTTTGTAGAAGAAGATGTTGTCAATATTATACAACATTCTTCATCAGTGAACTTATTGAAAATGATTATAATCCTATGTTGAGATTCTAGGACTACAATCACTGCACTTCTAGAGTTTTAACAGTTGAATGCAATTCTTTTATGGATTTGGTGCTCCTATAATGATCAATGTTTTATGGAGTTGGTGCTCCCATAATTTGAGAAGTTGGTGCTTCAGTAGTGATTGTGGAGTTGGTTCTCCTGATTGTAAAATAGTTGGTGCTCAAAGTGAATAAAGGAAATATTTTCAAGTAGTTTTTTATTCCTCGAGAGGGTTTTCCACTCAAGACAAATAATGTGTTATGTGATGGCTCTATATGTGTGATTTTTATATCTTTTTATGTTGTATCAAAATTCTTGAATGATTGTTAGTCATCAATCCTTCATATCTATAATCTTTTATGTCCAATCTCATGCATAAAGGTTCTCATTTAAAATTAAGCTCTGATACATGTGAAAGTGTTGAGTTTCATTACAATTAATGTTTCTTGTTAGTTCATGGTTCAAGCAAATTTAATACTATTTCAGCATAAATCAAACTTGTTCTTTGTATTTTCATTTCTTTACATGTTGTCATTTGTCCTCTTCATACAACAACAAACAAAATTCTTGTTGTTTTAAAAATTGTGACTTAACTAAATCACTGATTCACCCCCCTGTCTCAGTGATTTCAGTCTTCCAATAGTTTTATTCAACAAACTAGCTCTATTGATGTCTTATTATGGAAAGCATTTTTCTTTAGAGGCCAAATATAAGTTCCAACCTATATTTAGTCACAAAAATTAGTATATATACCCTCATACACACATCCTAAGAGTCAAGACATGCATCTCAATTCTTAGAAGTTGATACAAATTTTTGCAACCCTTCAAACTCAATGTTTTTATACACATAGAAATGAGTTCATTAGTACTCAAAGAAATAGAACCAAGAAATTCATTAGGGCAACTAAATGTTCACCACAAGGTTTTCTTCATTTGTTATTATGGTTAACTAGTTTGTTGCAATGAACATGCATTCATTGCTTATGTAATCAATGAACTTTCTACAAGTTAAAAACGCTAAGTTTTCAAAACAACACACAATTCTATCTTCTTCTTCAAGATACTCTAAATCATTTCAACTCTTCAACAATCCAAGTTTTATAATCTCTAAATGCTCCAAAATAATAATAAATAACCTTATTATAATGGAATGCTTAACTAAAATGGGGAAACTTAGGCCAAGTATTTTAATGCTTAAGATCCAATTTTTAGATCTAGACTATAAATATGATTGTTTATTATTTTTTGTTACCTTAATGAGTGCAAAAGTGAACATATAATTCATGGACATAATCTAACTATTCCTTCCAAATTGGAACATATTTGTCTTAATTTCTAGAGTCCATATTTTGTGGAGGATTGGTGGTGTTTACAAACTCCTTTGGGAATCTATTCTATCTTGACACTCAAGCTCTCATTAGTCAAACCTCTAGATGAACCAATTCAGTGATCATGAACCCCAAAGTGATGAATAGTTAGAAAGTGGATAATATGCTCCTAGAATAATAATATAGTGTTGATATGATTTAGTTTATTCATGCACAACCAAATTCATAGAAATTCTCTCTAATTATTATATTTCAAACCTAGTTGTTAGTTTATCTATTTTCCAATTAATATTAGTCTTTAAATACACCGCCTTGGTGAATAATTTAATAAATTCACACTTCAGTCAACTCATGCTAGTCATGTAAAATGAGTAGAAAAAGTTTAAATTTGAATTTAACATTTAAAATTTTGAAGATTAAACACACAAACATAGAAATCATTCAAATTAGTTTCCCACTAAAATACTTAACCAAAGACTAAAAAATAAAATATAAAAATAAATTATAACATTAAAAAATAGATAATACTATTTATCAACTTCCACACATAATAAATCATTTTACACACTATGCAAGATAAAACTTGCATCCTTACAACTAAAAAATAAGAGAAAGTGAGTAGATACCATGATGGACTTAATAAATCATATTATGTGGACTAATTTAAGTAGTTAACAAGAACATAAATAAATTAACCTAGTCAAATTCTGTTTCCCACATTCAGTCGATTTTGGTAGGGAAAAACAAACATATATTAAATTTGTGTTTAAAAAAAAAAAAGAACTCGCAATTTTCTATTAAAAAGTAAATGTCAATCAGCTTTGCAGGCAGAGTAAAGTATTTTTGTCCTTAGCATTTTTGTTTAGCAGGGAACCTTCCTATTGCAATTAAGTGACATGCATATAACTGGGAAAATACTTAGTGTGAACGTTGTTAGTATAGTGAACTGTACATCTTCTATTCTACCGTGTTTGAGATGGACTGTACGACGTGAAGTCCACTGAAAGCGTTACTTCCCCGCATTCCACCGCTTTTTATGTTTTGACAATTTCTCACTACCCTCCCCATTTTGTACCGTCTATACGTCAAAGTCAAACAAGCATTCTGCTATTTCAGGTGCAGTATACAATTTCAATTTCAGAAGAAGAAGAAACAAAAAATATTAGTTCAGTGCATTTATTTAAATGCCTTAAATATCGACTATTGATTTTACCTTTTTTGGTCAGATATTGCAAAAGAGCATATTTTAAGAATTATCAGTTGAGAGTATCTTTGACATGTGTGACTGGTGCTTCGGTATTGAAAAGGAGGCACAATCATGACTCATTAAGCTTATCAAGGATTCCATTAAAAGAATGAGAAATTGCGGTGGGTCTAAAGAGTGCACAAGCATGACCCACAATAGCAAAGCCAAGGGCTCAACTCTATTACATTGAACAAAGTAAGAATAATAAAAAAGTATAATAGAACAAGCGACATTGTATCAAGAAGTGAACAATACCAATGCTGTTATAAATAAGCAATCAAATTGTATCAAGAAGTGAACAAACTTTCGGTAAAAGTTGATGGGATAGCTCGCTCAAGGTGGCTTGAAGTTAAATTGATTCAGGATGCTCTAATCCCTAACTACTTCCCCACCGGCTAACTTGTTGAAACACATTTTCTTCTTAGACTAATTTCTTCATTCTAGAATAGAATCAAGAGACAGAGGTATACTGTTTCCCGCAGCCTCCAATAGAGATATGGCTAACAAAATCTAAATCCTTCTCGGTGTTCTCCAACTCAAAGCCTCAAGAGTTCTAGGAAAATTTACTGTCAGCAGTTTATCAATTCAAAATTCACCGTCAGTAATTTATCCTGGGAAAATTCACTGCCAAGTAAAATTCACCAACAGCAATTCACTGCGACGGTAAATTTGTCATGATGGTGAATTTTTCTACGGTGAATTGCTAACAGTGAATTTTCCGTCGATGAATTGCTGGCGATGAATTTGCCATATGCCAGCCTCAAGATGAGGCCTAACTTTAGAAGACAAATTACAAATTCCAATCAACAGAGACCAATTGATTTTTACTTTCACATAATTTATGATTGAAATGAAACATTTTGTTTACTAATTTAAAATTGGAAAACTGAACCAATTGAAAAAACACAAACTATTATTTTCTTCCATACTAAAAACTAAGAAATCAAGAACATTAACTATTAAGTTTAATCTTTCACCTTTACAAAATTTACAAATTAAGCAAGAGACAAACCACTATAAATCACAAATACTGCTCAGAGTAAATTGAATATTCTCACAGTAATATCATCAAATAACATAAGAGGTAATTCTAAAGTATGTTTCCAATGTTCATGAGCATACAGTCCATAAGATACAAAACTGACTAATTTTCACCACTCTCTATTTGGAAAGTATGTATCGGTTCAATAATTAGGTTCTCTACAATGTGAACCATTGCAATCAACAGACAATTTCATCAAGAAGCTTATATTTCTTCCCAACTCTTTTTTCAGTACTGTACACAAATTCAGGATTCCTCTGCTTGTTCAGCTCTTTGGGTATCTGTCCATTAATGCCGGCACACGTTTTTCTCTTGCCTTTGTTACTGTGGGTTATTTTTGTACACTCTCCAAACTCAGCACAACTTTTTATTTTCATAACAGAATCCCTGATCATAAGCTTAACATCAGAGCCTGCATCCTTCTCTTGAATAGTGAAGCACCAGTCACAGACTTCACTGAGACTCTCAACTGATACATTCTCATAATATGCTCCGCTGCAATATCTGACCAAAAGAGCAAAACCCACAAGATCAAAATTGATAGTCCTTGCATAAATGGAAACAATAAATTAGTATATACTACTTGACACTTTTCTGTCTAAAATTGAATAAGATGGGAGCAATGAGGAGGGTAAATGTTAATTTACTGATGCTGAAAACGCATTAAACATTTTCTTCATTGAAATAAATAGACTTGAAAGCCCATGTCTCCACAGAGACTGCACTCCATTGTTGTTTCTTCTTCTTCTTCAATTGAGATTGTAATACAGAACCTAATAAGAGCAGAATTCTTGCTTAGGAAAGTAGTGTGAAATTGTCAAAGTTTTCCAGCAGCTTCCGTGGGAGTAACGGCTCGTGCATTCTGTGTTGACTATGGATGTCACTTCTAAGTTTTTTTTTTTCTTTTCTATGGATAGTGACTTCTCATTTTATTTTTCTATGGATGTCACTTTTGATTTTAATTTAATTTTTTATCATGATGTGGAAACGCCTGAATGCGATTTCGGTTTACTTTGAAGTCAAAGCGTGTGTTATGGTCAATGCGACTTTTGTTTACTTTGAATACCATCGTCGTATTGAGGAGGTAAGTTGGGATAGTAAGTTAGTTTAGAAAGAATATTAGGGAGATTTGTCTCGTTACAAAATAGGGTTTATTTAATCTTAAGTTGAGAGTATTTTAAAACAAAGATAAAAGAATAGAAATTTAGTAGAATGTTTATTTTATAAAATGTTTATGTAGGTTAGGTTTTTGGTTTTAATTATAATATATTTTTAAATAATGTAATTACAAGGGATAAAAGTAAATTTTTGTTTTAAGTTTTATAATTTTTTTGGTATTATATTATAATGTTTAATTTTTTATGTTTTTTTGGTATAAATTGATTTAATTTTGCATTTACCATTAAGAATAATATTATGTTTTTTATTGAACAAGAGTAATTTGAATTCTTTAGGGTCTTATCTTCCTCTTTGAATAGACCATGAGTGTGATTTGTCTCTTGAATTAATTTACATTTCACTCTTGTCCTAATATTTCAAATCACAATTGCTCTTAAAGTTGATGCTTATCGAATTTGAGACCTACCCATAAACTTGCACAACTAATCACCTTGAGTTAAGCATTTAGGATTTTGTTTAAGAATAAATCTAGATCATTAATAATCATGGGATAGTAGGATCATCCCCTAATGTAAAGAATTATCTTATTGTATTTATATCATCATCACATTAACAAATCCATCATAGTAACATCCTAGGAACTTGCATTGAATTTGTCTCATTTATTTGATCATTGTACATTAACAAAGGGTTTAACTAATTTTCAAAGAATTTTGAAATATTTATGTAGAGTCTAAGGTAATGTTTTGTAAACTTCATGAAGGTCACTCAATTCAAAGGGTCAACTAACTAAATAGTCCACTTGACACTGCTTAAGACTATATTAAATTATCAACCAAGGTGCGCAAGCTTATGATGGTGTAGCATTATATATGCCTTCATAGGCTCAAACTACCTAAAATATCCTTCTGAAGTTATTCTAGTTGCTAGAAATTCACAAAAACTGTAAAATAGTAGAAGTATAACAAAAACTTAGTTGTTACGGGTACCTACAGTAAAGACTGTAACTAAACTATTGCAAATGAAATGATACTATGTTAACTAGAAACTTGATTAAGATTACTAGCTCAACTAAACTATCCTCCAGAGTTTTGCTAGTAATTATTACATGCATGTTCCTAAGAATTCACTTGTAATAAGCAATAAATGAAATCTCTGTTAATCTTGCACACAATTCATGAATAACAGTAAACTAATATTAACTATCAATAGAAATGAATAACTAAAAGATGAAATGAAGAACAATACCTTGAGTGCCATGCTCAAGTAACTATCCCTACTTAATTGAACTCAATCTAATGAATAGATTTCATGCATCTCATGAATTAATCTTCATTTATTACTTAAGATGAAATATTACAAAATACTCTTACACAAACTAAAATTAACCATTTTGTACATTCATGTTTCAACTAGAAATAATAGATAGTATAACTGTGAAAAACCAACTAACTAAACTACAAACTCAACCAATAGAAATATACAAACTGAAGGATTCTTTATTGAAAGCAACAACTTTAACCGAAATCACTTATTCCACTCTCAAATATCTAGAACATGGATTCAAGATTTGGGATTATTGAACCTACAGTTGAAAAGAAAGATATCCCTATATCAAACTAGAACTTTTTGAAAATAGATTACATTCAATCATATGTCCATCTATCAAAGTCCCATATCAAAAAGACCTCTTCTTCATTGCTTATTAACTACTTATGATAATGCATGTTCTACCTTCATTAAATTCCTTCAACCAATAATCACCGCGTTCAACTATTTCTGCAGATTCCCCTGTTTTGGTATTCAACACTTCTTTTTACTATAGTTTCATCCCGCAACGACTGTATATCATGGTTCCTCTTTTTGCTGCAAATAAGTTAGTTTCACAAAATATGTACATAAGGATAACCATCATAATTAAGCATAACTTCCCATCAACATTTACATGCACATATTCATATAAACCATTTAATGCTAATATATTAAACAATAATTCCATCACCATGTTTTTGGGTCTTAGGTCTATATAATGGATACAAAAAGGATAATATGATATAGAATATTGTTAGAAGTGTGTTTAAAAGTATCATAAAGTCTGTATAAAACCAACAAAAAAAACTATTATCTAGACCTATCACTTTCCTCTCAACATAGCATATCCTGAAGGTGTTTTTTAACATCACCACAATTTTAGACTTGGTCATAGTCATAGGCGAATAGAAACTAAATAGTGGAGTACTAAATACTTTATTTTCTTAAAGATAAAGTATCTAAGGATGAAGTTATTGTAGACATGTATACCTCATCCTAAAGTTGTATAAGCCTATTATAGCTTAGTGCAATATACATAAAAATATTCATCATTCCCTAACCTAAATAAACAATTAAAACTAATCCCTTCTAGTGCTCTTCACGTTATCATTTATATTTTTATTATCCAAAGGCACTATTAAATTAGGTTTGAGTATTTTTTATTAATTTACCATGTCAATTAAATCCCATAAATTAATCAAATCATATGTTATAAGTCCATACAAAGTAGCATTTTTCACCTGTTCACAATGTAATCTCTTAATGCAACCATTTTCCCTTCTTGTGCATAAATGATTGGCAACCTCTTTTTCTCCTTATGATTTCCCAAGAAGGATCCCTACTAGAAGATAGAAAACCATAAAAAAACAAGCTAGGAAATCATGTCATCACATCAATGTTAGTAATCATTATGTAAAAAGGAATTGTAATGACCCTAACTATTAAATGAATGCCCATATGGCCTATGCAATGATAGATAACTCCTAGTGGCTATGATAATGACCTACCACTTGAATAAAATAATAATAGTAGAGACCAAGAAGATACATAAAGCTCACAAGACAACAAACTGTTCACCAATAGATAAGATAATTTACCCAAAGGAAAATAATTAATTTATTCTAATGAAGGAAATGTGGATAAATAGTTGTATGATAAAAAGATATTCCAACCTACATTGTACCTAAGGCACCTACATGTACAACATAGAATTTTTTTATCCAAAACAAACAAGTTCAGCCCATAAATCAAGACATCCTAAATTCCCATTGTTATGCTTGATTTTTTTACTATCATCAACATTGTTGAAGGTAATGATAATTTATCCAATAATAACCTTAAGGTGGCTACACACCTTGTTGTTGAAGTCATTCTATATCTTGATGAAGATGAAATGCAACAACCCATGAAGCTAATGAAGATAATATTGAACCCATTACTATTGAATTCAATTGCTAATGAAATAAAGTCCATGAAGCTACTAAAGTTTATCAATATGTTGTTGAAGTTATATTTTCTAAATAATATATAAATGTTACTGAATTTATTTGTTTAGTGTATAAATTAAATCTATATAGATGCTAATAAAGTTACTTTGGTAGATGCTAACAAGTCACACATTGGAATAAGTTAACAAAGTGTAGAAAAGAATGATGAAGTGAGTTACTTAGGCGTGGAATTCATTAGAAAATTTGTTAAAAATATGATAATTCTATTAATGTCTTATCATAGAAGTAAAATAAGATGCTATAGAATATGAGTCAAAATATTCTTTTTCTATTTTTTTCTATGGGAACATTATTTCTCATAAAGAATGATTCAAGCCCTAAAATTCACTTAGCTTGCTTTATTAAATTTTGGGTGATATTGGCGATGGCTAGGCATGTTTAGATACATTGCATGACAAAGGCTAATACAAATCATAGAGTCCCAACTTCTAACTATAGACATGAGGCTTCAATACCTCTTGATGCCTATGTAAGTATGTAATAATATTCATGTAAAAATTATCTTGTATATTTTCTAAAAATTAAGAACTCTTAAACACTTAATTTAATATGGCTGAAAAAGATAGTAGCTTTTCTATATTGATATGTAGGTTCTATCTATAAGACCTTACAAATGTAGGAAAAATATTGTAAGTATCTAGAGGTCTATTTAATATTTTCATATGCCATAGATACATCTTCCTATGAATATATTTACTTCAAATTGATCACATTTTTCGTTGTATCCTATCTTGTCAAGATAAAATTTCCTATATCATGCAAGATCTATTTTAAAGGTAGTGGCCAATGTAAGTGCCATTTTTAATAGTCCTTTCTATCACTTTGTCTAGAATATTTATTTTTATTCCTTTTCAGAAAAATTATAAACATATGTCACTTCTCACATTTGTAGATAATCATTCATATACTTGATACATTTTCATTTTTTTTTCTCACTTTTTCATTAGCTAACTAGATGTGAAATAACCTTATTTACAATAACATTTATAATACTAAAGGTTTTATCTATTATTTTATCTTTGCAAAATTTAGTTTATGTCTTTATTGTTTGGTTACCTCTTTTCTTTATTATTTTATTAATGGTCTAGTTGGAAATAGAAGAGTTGTATTCATCCCATTCAAATGGGAATCCTAGGAAATTGAAACATATTTGATGGAAAAATCTAATAAAGTATTCTTCATTGATTTTCTACTAATTGAAAACTCAATTTGAGTGGTAATTGGGCATGAAATCCTCCGATCTCTTCTATAAGATAACTTTCATAGTGATCTTATTTTATTCTTTTTATCCAATCTTACAGATATTATGTGAAACAAGTGACTATTAAAAATGTATTTACCCATAAATATTTCATTCTCTCATTGTTGAAGATTTGGTGAGAGATTATATATTTAATGGTAACAAACAATAAGATAGAGTTTCCCCTACTTTTCCCATGGATGTAGCCATTTATGGTGAACCACACAAGCATGGTTGTTTTTGTGTGTTTGTATTATGTTCTTCTTTTAGTTTATTGTTCTGGTTATTTATTTTAAAATGTGCTCTTTAAATTCCTAGCAAGTGGTATTAGAGATGGGAGGATTAGTTATCCTTTTTGTGATTTTTTTTAGCAGAAATGGAGGAGACCAAAATTGAAAATTTCTCTAGTAAAAATTTTGATATATGGAAACTTCAAGTTCACACTTTGTTAATTAAAAGGGACATCTCAATTGTGTTAGAGGAAAATACAAAGAAGGCTAAGAATATTTCCAATAATCTTATGTTCGACAAAAAGGCGGCTACAACAAAATACCATATGAGAAATTTGGGATTGAAATTGTGTGACATGTATGAGAGGGATTACATGACCAATAGATTTTTCTTGATGAAGAAACTCTTCAATTTGAGGATTAAGGAAGTCCAAATAGTAAATCCAACCATTTAAATGAATTTAATATTATGACCAACCAACTAGCTTCAGTGGATATTCATTTTGAAGATAACACATGAGAGCTATGTTGCTTTTGTGCTCTCTTCCCAGTAGCTATGAAGGAGTGGTGATGAAAATTAACAATTCAACATTTGTAAGTAGATGACCTAATGACAAGGAAAGGGAAAAGAATTAATGTTGAAATTTGATGATGTTGCTACAACTCTTCTCAACAAAGATATGAGAAGAGGTCAAAATAAAGCACCTAGAGGGGCTTTGTTCTTCGGCAATAGGGGTAGATCACAAGAAATATCAAACCATAATCATAAAGGGAGGTCAAAATTGGGAAAGAGATCAAAGTCAAGGGGTAGAAATAATGGTTATTGGTATTGCGGTAAGCCTAGTCATCTCAAAAAGAATTTCTAGTCTTATAAGAAAGTTGAAAACCAACCAAAGAAAAATGAGGTAAACAACACATATGAAGAAGATGCAGGTGCATTGATGTTATCAATATGTGAAATTATAGCTAACGCATGGGTGTTGGATTTTAGTACCTCTTTTCATGCCTCTCCATGCTAGGATGTTTTCAAAAACTATAAAGAATGTAAACTTTGTAAGGTTTACATTGGTGACAATGAACCATATGGCATTGTGTGGAAAGGAGATGTGATGCTAAAGCTGAAAAATGGAAATACCTAGTTATTGCAAGATGTAAGCCATGTTCCTCAACTCAAGAGGAATTTTATTTCTATGGGAAAACTAAATGCCCAAGGTTGTAGTGTCACCATTGATTCAAACACATGGAAAGTGACCAAAGGAGCCTCGATAATTGCAAGAGGCAATGAAGTAGGCACTTTGTATGTGCGAGAGAGTCATGCTAATGTGGGAGCTATAGTGGAAATTGTGGACATTGGGATAGAGCTTTGGAAGAAGAGGCTTGGGAATATGAGCAAGAAGGGCTTGAAATTTTACTCAAAAGGGATCAATTACTGGGGTTGAAATATGTTGATTTGGAATTATGTGAACATTGCATCTTTGGAAAACAAAGGAATATCATTGTCTCTTCTCTAAGACATAATATGAAGTCCAGTCCATTGGAGCTTATACACTCAAATGATTTTGATTCCACAAAAGTAGCTTCTATTGGTGGGTCTAATTAGTTTTTTTACCTTTCTTGATGATTGTACTAGAAAAATTTGGGTGTATTTGCTGAAACACAAATCTGAAGTATTTTCCATGTTTAAGATTTTTAAAGCATTAGTTGAAAATCAAACTAGGCACAAAATTAAATGCTTTAAAATGGATAGCAAGGGGAGTTCTTCACTTTGGAGTTTGACAATTTTTGTGGAAACAATGGTATTATGAGGATTATAATTGTTCATTTCACCCATCAAGAGAATGGTGTAGCTAAGAGGTTGAATAGGAAAATTTTGGAAGAAGCTCATAGCATGCTCTCCAATGCCAATTTGAGAAAAGAATTTTGGGTAGAGGCTATTAATACATCAATTTATTTGATTAATCAGAGTCTATCTTCTCAATTAGATTTTTAGATTCCAAAGGAGAAATGGCTTGGAAAGAAATTTTCATACAATCATTTGTGGGTGTTCGGTTGTGAATCCGTTGTTCACATTCCATTGGAGAAAAGGATGAAGTTGGATGTTAAATCCAAACATTGAATATTTGTAGGATATGAAGATGAGAAATATGGCTTCCGGTTGTGGGATCCTTCTATGAAATAGGTCATGCCCAGCAAGGATGTAATCTTCAATGAAAAATTGATGCTAGGTTTGCAAGAACAGAGACAATTTGTGAAGGAATTTGTTCCTATAGAACATATTTCTAGTGGAAGTGGCATGTTTAAACATCAAGATCAAAATCTACATTCACATGGAACTAGAAATGGTGGTCATAATTCTTATATTGAGCAACCTATTGAAGGAATTATGCGTAATTATTTATGACATGTCACTACAGACATAGATCCACAACTCCTCCCACATCAAATGCCTATTCAAACATCAAACATGCCATATATCTCCAAACTTAGTGCATCAAACAACTTCATCAAATTTTCCCAATGTAAATTCTAATATGTCGCCCATGTCCCTTAACACAAATCAGCCCAATTTGTCACAACATGATAATCTATCCAACTTCCTTTTAAATCCTTTGAATTTAGCTTTCCTGACTCAATTGACTTTGCCACCCAACACTCACCTAGCAATCATGGTGTGTCTAAACTCAAATCAACCACTAATTTCAAATTTGGGCATTGTTCATGATATGCTACTAGATGTGGGGAGTTTACCACTATCATGAAATGGAGTTTACCATTGTCATGAAATGAGCAGCCTTTGGAAGTGGTGAATAGGGTATTTCACAACAACAAACTAAACAAGGAACTATGCAAAATCAAGTTCCCTAGTTGAGGAGGTCGACTAGAGAGCGAAACCACTTGCAAAATTTAATGATTTTAAGCATCGTTTTCTACTCTTTGATCTAGATGAACAAGTGACTTTTGTAGAATCTTGTAAGGACAAAGAGAGAAAGAATTGGTTAAATGAAATGAAAGAAGAAATGAATTCACTGATGGTTAATCACACATGGGATTTGGTCCCTCTTCCACCTAATTGGAAAGTATTAAGAAATTGATGCGTGTACAAATTGAATGAAGATGAAGGAGGTAAAAAGAGTTATCAGGAAAGATTGGTGCTGAAGGGGTGTGAGTAAGAGAAAGGTATTGATTTCAATGAAATTTTTTCACCTATGATTAAGATGAACAACATTTAGGTAGTTTTGAGTCTAGTTGTTGTCTATGGCTTTGAATTGGAACAACTTGATATCCAAACAACATTTCTACATGGTGATTTAGATGAGGAAGTGTATATGCAATAGCTAGAAGGTTTTGAGAAATAAGCATATGAAGATTTGGTGTGTAGATTGAAAAGAAGTTTGTATGGGCTAAAGCAAGCCCAATGATAGTGATACCTAAAGTTTGATTCCTTCATGGCTGAACAAAACTTCACCAGGTGTGAGTCTGGTCCATGCATGTACTAAAAAGTCTTGGAGAATGGTGAGTTTGTTTCACTTTTATTGTATGTTGATGACATGCTGGTAACCAGGACTATTATGAATGTTATCAGTGATTTGAAATTAAAATAGCTAACAAGTTTTCCATGAAAGATTTGGGAGCAGCGAAAAAAGATTCTTGGCATGACTATAACCAGAGACAGGTATAAAAGAGAAATCAGATTGTCACAAAAGAAATAGATCAATAAAGTTTTGGATAGGTTTAATATGAAGGGTGCAAAGGCTGCCAACACACCTATTGTGAAACACTTTTCCCTATCCTCAATGATGTGTCCCAAGAAACAAAAAGAAAAAGACTATATGAAGGGAGTTCCTTACACATCTGGAGTTGGGAATCTCATGTATGCAAATGTTTGTACCTGACCGGACATTGCCCATGCAGTGGGAGTAGTTGGCTGGTTTATGAGCAATCTTGGTAAGGTTCATTGGGATGTTGTACATTGGATTTTGAGCTTTCTCAAGGGTACTTCTGATTATGTTATGTCTTTTGGAAGAAATAATGCACAACTGCAAGGTTTTGTGGATTCCCATATGGCAAGAGATTTACACAAAGGAGGTCAACTATTGTTTATAATTTTACCTTTGTCATGTCGACAATCAGTTGATTTTCATGATTGCAATATGTAGTTGCACTCTCGACTACTAAAGTCATTTACATTTCCATGACTAAAGGAGACAAAGAAATGATATGGTTGCATCATTTATTGGGTGAGATGGGCTGCAAACAACAAGTTTTCACCTTGTTTAGGGATAGCAATAGTGCTATACACTTGGCAAGAAATCTTGCATTCCATAATCAAGCGAAGCACATAGAGCTTCAATATCACTTCATTTGAAATGTGCTTGAATAAGGCAAGTTAAAACTGGAAAAGATACATAGATGTGACTCCATAAAAT
>VDFB02074160.1:0-32864 GCA_007258455.2 Sequoia sempervirens | reverse complement strand
GAGATAGAGACAATTAGAGAGGGCGAGAGAGGGGGGGAGAGATAGTGAGGGGTGAGAGGTGTGAAATAGATAAATAGATAGATAGAAGTAGACATATTGAGTGAGAGGGAGAGACCTATAATTATACCGTTTACATTTATCGTCTCAAATCCAAGATCTACAAAATCATCCTTAATCATCCTCATTCCATTTCATCATTCCTAGGTCTCTTTCTCTCTTGGATGCCTATCACAAGGTCCCAAGCATGAAATAAAATTATGGGCTCCTAAGATTCCCAACCATTATATCATTATGCTATTCAACATTATATCCCTTCTCATATCTCAACATCTATCCCATTTAACCCATCATATCATCTCCAAACTTCTAGTCCCATCCCATACCCATCAACTCCTCCAATATTCTAATCCCATTTATCCCTCCTATCAATACCAATACATATCATCCTCACAACCTCCCATATCCAATTATCAATTAATAACCACCCTTCAACTTCACAAGTACTTTGGCCCAATATGTGTATCAAATAAAGTATACCCTTAAGGAACTTCAATGAGGACATCACCCTATTTTGTTGTGTTTCTCTATCAAGTCAAAATGCATATTTATGTGATCATAAATGACATTCACTATCTTTTGTTGTGTTTCATTATTCAAGGATAAATGCATATTTACATGTGATAAATTACATTCACTCTTTTGTTGTGTTGAGCTATCAAGTAAAAATGACATAATGTGGTTCCTTTAGTGTGTGTAAGTGTTGTCAAGATCCATTTAGGTATAGTGATGAGTCTATCTATGAGTGTAGGTTGGTTTTTTTAATATCAACATAAGAGTGATATTGATCAAAATATAGTTGTGGGTTAGAATAGAGTTCTTTAGGATTTTTTAGGTTTTAGCTTGAAATGTATATGCATCATCCATAGTCCAAAACTAGAGGCAACAGGTACTAGAATGTATGAAATGAAAAAGGAATCAACTAGAAAAACACTTAAAACAATCAAATAAAAGTGAATGAGATAGGTAATGTATTGACTAAAGAGATTCTTCCTACTCTTGAGAAAATGAGGAAGGTACGTGTGTAGTATGTGCAATGAGGAAATGCCAATACATATAACTGGAGCAACAAGCACTAGAATGCATGAAATGAAAAAAGGATTCTTCTTTGAAAATACTTGAAAAGAAGTAGACCAAAGTTTATATGAGATTGATAACATATTGATTGATGTGATTCTTCCTACTCTTAAGAAGTTGAGGAAGGTGTGTGTGCGGTATGTGCAATGAGAAAATGGCAATGCAAAATTGGAGGTAGCAAGTACTAAAATGTATGAAATGAAAAAGGAATTTTCTCTAAAAAACACTTGAAAAGAATCAAACCAAAGTGAATGAGATAGATAATGTATTGACTAAAGAGATTATTCTTACTCTCAAGTAGTTGAGGAAGGCGCCTGTGCAGTATGTGGAATGAGAACATGGTAATGGAGAAGTGGATAAAATCAAAAGGTTTTGTATTTCATAAGAATTTTTGAAGGAAAAGAAAGTGATAGATGATGATATAGGTGGATTTGAAGAAATGAATTCAAAGATTCTTGAACTTAAGACTTTCATGGAGCAAATACAACTAGAAATAGATGAATTAAAATATTCTTGAAATTGAAGCAAGAAATTTGAAGACTAAAATTAACCACTTAGAAAAGGAATTAAAAGATAAGAAGAAGATTTTATCATCAAATTAAAGGAGGTTAATGTTGTTGAAAGAGAGTTGCAATCTAAAAGATAGGAAGTTGAGAAAATAAAGACAACAATGGAAGGTGTTCCTTGTGAAGAAGGGTGCATGGAGAGATTAAAAATGAGCATTTGCAAGAATTTGATGGAATTTTCAAGTTGAAGGCCAATATTGGCCCCTCTACAATAACCTCGCTCAATTTTCAATATCTCTAAGCCATTTTTCTTGTGGTGTACAATTTTCAGTTGATGGAAAAAGTGTCAAATGCATGCAATGTAAAGTTTTAAGGTGGTGTAATTTTTTTCTTTTTCATCATGCAAAAAAATTTATAGTTTCAATGCATCTAGATGGGTGGGTTTATGCTAGGAAAGGTTATGTTTTTCACCCAAACATGTTGGAACAATCTGAGCTACATTACACCGACGATATCTCTTAAGAGACTAAAGTGTAAAAAGGTGGAAAAGTTTGATGAGGTTTTTCTCAAAAATAGTGTCACTTAGAAACATTTCATCTGAAGGTACGAGATTATGTAAGACCCCTCTACAACAACCTCTCTTAGTTTTCAATATCTCCAAGCCATTTCCCCATGGTGTGTAGTTTTAAGTTGATGGAAAAAGTGCCAAATGTGTGCAGTGTAAAGTTGCAAGGTGGTGTAATTTATTTTATGTTCAATATGCAACCAAGCTGAAATTTCCAACGCATTCGAATGGGTATGTTTATGCTAGACAAGGTCCTGTTTCACACCCAAACATGCCAAAATAGTCCAAGCTACATTGCATCGATGATATCTATTAAGAGACCAAAGTGAAAAATGTAGAAAACTTTGATGAGGTGTTTCTTAGAAACTGTGGCACTTTTTCTCTAAAGGTAAGGGATCACATAAGGCCCCTCTACAATAACATCTTAGTTTTCGGTATCTCTGAGTCGTCTGCCCATGGTTTGCAGTTTTCAGTTGATGATTCAATTCATCTTCAATTTCTTTAATTTTAACCATTTGAGGTTCAAATAATGCATTCCAATTGACTAAAAAACTAACTAATTCGAGTACATTGCAACAATCCTACAATTGATAATTTATATTTGAAAAATTAAACAACACTTCATCTATCTTATTTATTGTAGTTTATTTCATTGTTGTTTTGAAATCCTTTCTAAGTATTGCACAATCAATTGGATCTAGTAGTTGTTCACACTTATTTTCATGATTAGTTATATTGTTCATTTGAAAAAATGAATTTTCAAAATTTTCAAAATTTAAATCAGATTTGGAATCATTTAATTGACATGTATTTTCTTGTTTCATAACTCTAATTTGATTATTTTCAATCTTATTGTCAAACTCCATGTCCTTACCATTATCAAATGATTCACACTTACACTCAATTGCATTCTCATGTGGACTATTAGGAATTTTATTTTCACCATGGCACAATTCATTACTATTGCAACATTTTAAAATAAAATTAAAGAGAGGTAATTGTGGTTGAATTATATCAATTTTTTTCTTCAATAATTGGTTGAATTGTATCCTCTTGATCTATAATATTTTCATTTTCTAGAGAAATTTTAAACTTGTACACTTCTAAGAAAGAAATTATTCCTTTTAAAGTCAAATCAAATCTTGTAAGGAAAGTTAAATAGTTGATTTCACCATGCTTTGCAATATCATTTATCCTACATCTTCTTGTTAAAGCAAAATTAGACAAATTTTGAGAATAAAGTTATTCATTTAAAAAAATTTGAAATAAAGGAATTTTTACTTGAAAATTTTCACAAATATGATTTATTTTTCTCTTGATCTTCCATTTTAAGCTTGGATTTTAAATTTTCTATTTTAATTCTTTTTAAATTTTAGGATTTTCTAAAAATTTAATGAGATGTAACATATCGCAAAATAAAACTCTAAATGCTTAAAGCATCTCTAAACTCAAATCATCTCTTTTAACTGCTATATTGAATCCACATAATAATTCTTCATCACTCCAGCTTGTAAATATTAGAATATATTCTTCATGGTCCTCCTTCTAGGACCACTTATGTTGATGTGGTTGTTAATCACATAACACATATATAATTTCTATAATGGAAACATATATCTCTCTTGAAATATTTTAAATTCATACAAACTTTTTAATCCCAAGGCTTTAATTATCAAGTCTTGAAAAGTTTACTAGTTTCATTCAGGGTTTGTTGTATTTATTTTTTACACAAAGGGACTTACATAATGGTCTTTTACTCATAAGAGTTATAAATATTACAATTCACAAGGTATTTTATCTAGACTTTAGACGTTTCATCACTAAACTTACATGATGAATAGTTATTTCAACAAATCTTATACATTTCAAGATAACTTTGATCAATTCTTGTAAATTTGAGGAAATAGAAAAATTATTTGAACTTTGTGAAAATATTTAAACAATTTCAAACTAATTGATCAAGGTTATCTTGCAATGTGTGAGATTTGTTGAAATAACTATTGATCCTATAAGTTTAGTGCTAAAACTTGTGAAGTCTAGATAAAACACCTCATGAATTGCAATATTTCTAGCTCCTATGAGTAAAATACTATTATGTAAGTCTCGTTGTGTAGACAACAAATACAATGAACCATAAGAAAAACTAGTAAGTCAAGACTTGGCAATTGAGCCTTGGTATTACAAATTTGTATAAATTTAAATTTTTTCAAGAGAGACAAGTTTTCATTGTATAAATTATATATGTGTTATGTGATTACCAACCACATCAACTCTATTATCTTAGCTCAATCTCAAGTACCTCAAGATTGACCCTAAAATTCAAAAAATTAGACTAAGATTTTCCTAATAAACATTATGAGCTAACATGCACATTTATGTGACTTATTGCTCTATTTTGGATTTTAAATACATTAAATTTATAATTAATGCATATGTTCATTTAAGGAAAAATCATTAGCACATGCTTCAATTTCTAGGGACAAAAAGAGTTAGAATTTTCATTAGAATCATTTAGGATATTTGCACGCTTGGAAATGATGTCTTCGACTTGATGTATGCTAGTTAATACTCTAATAATGATGAGCTATGAATGTATCATTAATATTCTTCAATGATTCCTAGTTGATTTCAAAATAAAATAATGAAGTATTTAAACAAAACAAAACAATGTAAACATTAACATAAGCGTGCACTAGATTAGGGCACCATGGATATTCAAGAGACAACAAGGTACAAACTTAAATTTTAAATTTTAAAAGTTTGAGGTATAAATTCTTAAAATTACAAAAAAAAAAATTGATCAATTTTTTATCATAGATTTGATCAATGGTGGTGAATATAAGATCTAGGGATTATTCAATCAATCTCTAGGGATGAGTGATGATGAGATTTGGATAGGGTGATGCCAAAATCCAAATTCACACAATACTATGCCATGTGTAATCTATTTATTGTATTAATGACACTCCAAGGAAAGTAGGCCTTCTTGGTGATCTAAGTTGTAAATCCCTAAAGTTGAATGTGTTCCTAAATTCTAGGGGTGTCAAGTTTGGTATAAGGATGTAAACAACCACCCCTCAATTAATACTATTTTTAAACAAAATCATTTCACAACTATTGACTTAATTGACGAAGAATCTTCCATCTAGATTATAACTGTTGACTTCATTAGTTCTCTAATCATCATGGTGGCAACAAATCTATGCCACTACTTATATGCTTGCACTCAAAAGTGGTATGGTCCCAATTTTTAAGGTCATCCCTAGACCTAGACCTTAGCCTTGAGGATTCATTTTTGTTGACCTATCCTATGTATCCCCTTTGTTAATTAGAGGCTTTGTAGTCTCTCCACCAATGCTAGAGAAAAATTATCCTCTCCTCTTGCATTAGATCTCATATCTCAATTTTTAATCATGAATATTCATTAAGAATAAGCTTGTAAGATTAGTCCCATTTCAATAGAATGATAACAACATATTTTGATCAAGTGTTGGTTTTGTACCAATCATTAATGCACAAACACATACACAACCACATAGGGTAAATATCATTCTAAAATCCCAAGTTCACTCACAATGATTGGCTTGGGAATGCATCACTTATACACAAGTTGGCTAACTCATACATACATCACAAATACAATAATTACTAGTTCATACACACATCATATGCACATCATGAGTACAATAAAAACTAGCTCAACTATACATCACATATATCTAGTGTGAATAATCCACACATACATTACATGTCCATATCTAAGACCAATTGACATAATGGAAATGGATACAACCTTTTATATGCATCATCCTACTACTTGGTTCACTAATAGAGAAGCCTATACATAGGTCTCTTCTAAAGAAGGAATGTTAGTGCATCCCATACTACATCATAGGTCCTATCCTTTTACCAATCCACTACCAGCTATGATGATAATCAAGCATCTCATACTACTTGTTATCCTCACTAACAAGGGCATAGGTATAATAATGTTCATAATAACTAAGGCTAGTTATAAGATTTCCACAACCCATTAATCATCTTGATCATCAAACCACAATTATGTTACATAGTAAAAATGTCTTATTGTTATAGCATAGACCTAAGGCTAGCACATCTACTATCAATCAGATAGACTAAATTAATAATCAAACTAAAAATCCTACCTTAGCCAAATACCACATTGAAAACACACAACTCCTTTGATACACCAATACCAATAATAAACTCTTGATATGGGTAGATCTTGGCCTCCATCACTTTCATGCTACTATAAAAACTTATCTAAACCTTATAAAATTAGGTAGCTCCTAGCATCTATCCTTTGCATGTTACTAGTGAATTTCAAGCAAGCCTACAAAACTAGGTAGCTCATGGAATCTATCACTTGCATGCTACTAGTGAAAGCTAAATGACCCTATGATATGGTTGGATACTTATTTTAATAGAGAAAACTCCCTGACTCTTGTCACACTAGAGAAATGATAATGTTATCTATAATAAAGTAATAGGTTTAAAAAATTTGGTGATCACCTCAAGATGATTGGGACAACCTATGTTAAAAGAACAACCATCCTCTACATATACCCTTGTAGAGTCCCTCACTCAACCCTAGTTTTGATGCCAAGAATTTAGCTCCTATACCGATCTCAATTCAACATTGTGACATTAGAAGAACCAAGTCATGGATCTAAAAAATATTGGAAAGGTTTATACTCTAGCCAATTAATCTAGTTACATTACTTGAAATGGATCTTGTAAAATATTTCATTATTTTATAAGTTTGTGCCCATCAATTTACCAACACATATGTAAAAATTTGAATCCATATAAGATGGTCTCTATCAAAACATATCTATAAATCCATTCAAATTCATAAGGAATCAAAGTCCATTTACTCCATTCAATTATTATTTTGAAACACTGTTTAATAAACATGATTAAATATGCATATATAATATTAAATAAAATTCCAGCAATATTCGAGATCATAATACTTACCCTTGTGGTTGGAAAATTCTACCCATGACAAATCAATCTTCTTATCAACATAGATCTAAGTGTATATTAAAAGTAGAATAACCAACAAGGGTTGCTCACACTCATAAATACTAATGGTTTAAGTCAATGTCATCATTAAATACAAGTTAGTATGTTTCAATAACTCCTCCATAGATAAATAAAAAACCCCTTCATAACTAAATCATGGCCAAGTTTATTGCACCCTTATTTCTTGGAAGAATAGACCTCCCTAATCTATATGGGATAACTATATATTCTGTAAATATCATGGAGCTAATACACCAAGCCATGGGGCTTAATACCTAGAAACTGATTTTTATCTTAGATGCATTCTCCGACATTCATGCAAAGATAACAATAATGGTAATGACTACAAGTTCATCAAATGTTGGAGTGGATTTTGGAAAGCCAAAAAACTCAAGCCTCATAATAGATAGGCTTGATGATAGTGATTTTTATTTCATTTTCTTAGACTTATATATAGATGAAACATATAAATATGGAGGAAAGTTCACAACCATCCGCTACAATTCTTAGCTTCAAGGTGAAGCATACTAAGGAGAAAGAGATAATAAAGTTCAGGAAAAAAACCCAAAATTTGGAGTTATCCCCTAAACCACCCCCTATAGACTTGGGTCATAGGGGCATCCTTCACTCAAGGATTGTCTACATACCCACTTCCAAATGGGATCAAAGTCACATGTAGTAGTGCAAGACTATAAATTTCAAACTTAGTCAAATTTAGTAATTAGTAGACTCTTATTATCTTGCAATTTTCTAAGGTTAGTTTTAACTATTCAAAAGAATCATCAAGCCTCTCCTTAGAAGTATGAGGATCTATTCTTATGCAAGAGACTTGGAAAAGATTCTAAGAAAAATACTAAGTCAAGTTTAAGAAAGTGCTAGTTCTTTAAGCATTTTTTCATGAGATTTTCAAGATTGAAGACTAGGATACCTTCTTTAGAGAAAATCATGGAGATAAATAAGCCATGATTGTTGCTACTATGTCCAAAGAGAGTGCCTAGTCAAGAAGAGGCTAAATACTACGTTCAAGAGGAATTTAGGAGGCTCTTCCCCCTCAACCCCTGCAAGGGCATTGCCCCTTGACCCCATGGGGAAGAACTACCCCCCAACCCTTGTAAGAAGTACTATCCATTAAAATAGTTTATCTTTGCCACCCCTCGGGCTCCTAATTTTCTATAAGAATTTATCATGATGTAAAAAAATTACCAATACATTTTTTTAGAAGGAAAGGTTCACTAATAGAAATTAATATTTTTTACCAAAAAATAAAAAATTGCTAGGACTTCATATATATTTAAGGGGGGTTTCTTAAAGTTATCGTTGATGCATCTTTGCATTCTTGCATTGATTTACTTCTCCCTAAGTCACACTTAAGGGGGGTGTTGGTGTAAATAGGGGTATTACCATTTTAATTTCCTTTATGTAGTGTGAACAAAGCATATTATCTAACTATTCATTAGTTAAAGCCTATTCACATATGTTTACATGAACTATGAATTTTTTGGATTGAAACTGTCTATTTTTTGAATCAATGTTTCATATCAAACTCCATGATCCATCATCAAGCTACTATGCATGCAACAAGAGAGAAAAATAATAGAATGAGATAGCAAACTTAAGAGGATAAATAGGTGAGGGGGTTGAGAGGACTAGAGGCACCACACTAAAAATTGACCAAAAAACAATTAATAAAATGTAATAAACAATATTCCTTAGTAATATATAAAAAAAGAAAAGGAAACTAAAAGACAAAAATCATAAAAGATAACATGAAATAAATACAATGAAAAAAAAATGAAAAGGAATGAAAAGGAAAAAATTATGGTCAAATGAGAAAAAAAAGAAGAATAAGCATTTAACCAATAGATTCTTAAATAAAATAATTATTAAAAATAAAGAACTAAGACTCCAAAAAGTAAAGACTCAAATAAATAATCAATTTTAATAATTAGAAGACTATAAACAATAAAAAAAGTTTAAAAATAATATTGCACTATAAAAAAAAAAATATTGAAAATAATTAAAAACACCCAAAGAATAAAAAGAAATGAAATTAAAGAAGGAAAAGGATGAAGAAATAAAGGGGGAATAAAGAAATAGTTGAAGAAAGGTCAACTCAAGAAATTAGAAAGATAAATAAAGAAATGTATGTTATTAAGAAATTAGAAAGATAAATAAAGAAATTATATATTAATATATTATATATTTATATATATATAAATTATGCTAAAAATATCATGAGAAAACAAATAAATCATTAAAAATATATTTATAACAAAATACTGCACAGGAATTAAGAGAAAAGAACACATTAAAAAAGAAAAAAAAATAACATTATATAAATATGGAAAAATAAGATTAAAATTATAGAACCATATAACTATATAGCCATATGATAAACCAATTAATTAGCACTCTAAAATAAGAATAGAAAGGAAGGAAAAATAAAACCTTATTATCAATAGAACCAAAAAATATTAATGGTAGAACTAAAAATGTTCTTATAGAAAATAAGGAAAAAATTAAAGAAAATAAAATAAAGAAGTTAAATAAGGAAGAAAAAATAATAACATAAGAACTAAAATACTAAAAAGAATTCTATAGAAAAAAAAAAAAAAGGAAAAACCTAAGAGTTAAAGAAAAACTTTAAAATAGAAACCAGAAAACTGAAAATTAATCAAGGAACTAAAAATATACGAAAAAATAAAGAGAGCAAATAATTTAATCTTGTTGCATGTATATTATCCTAATGATGGATCATGGAGTTTGATTCGAAACATTGATTCAAAAAATACACACAGTTTCAATCCAGAAAATTAACAACTCATTATCATTGAAAATTAAGTTTATTTTTTAGAAGTCTTTAATACACATGTGATCTTATCTTTAGTTGTCTCATGACATTGGATTAATACCCTTGTCACAATCTTGTCTTATCTCTCAGTGTTGTCTTTATAAGTAAGCCCTCATATGTACATTTTTAGATAGATATCTCATAGAAAATAATTTATTTTGCACCATAATGAAGCAATTATTTCTCATCGCATCCTCTTGTATAAGGTAATATTTGGTCCTTCAAGTGATCTTGGGAGCTCAAATACACTAGAAACTCTTAGTGATCATATATCACATCTTTCTTAGTTAAATTCTATTCACACATGTTTAAATCATGTTAAGTTTACTTTTTAGAGGTTGCTCCTAGTGATAATAATATCACATTTTTCATCAATTAAAACGCCTTTAGTAAAACACACAATTTTGAACTACTAGAATGTCCTATTTTGCACAACAAAACCTCTAAAGACTATTTTTTATTTTAAAGTAGACATAATGATTACCTACAAGCCTACTGTTCAAAATGACATCAAAACCAAGTTCACACATTCTAATCAAGTAAAAGTAGTAAAGGTTAAAAACTATAGCATTCTAAAGCCAAAAAGGTTGAACAATTAACATGTCATAGTGCCTTCATTTTATGAGTTGAAATAAAATGATTTGAATCAATAATTTCTAAATGTATCTAGCATTCAATTTACCATGTCTAAAACCCCTAGAACCATAAATTCACTTTAGAAAAAATCACACGATTACTATTCATGTGATAATATGCATTTTTAACCATTGTAACATAAGAATATATGAAGGATACTAACTCCTAATCATAGAGTTGAGTATATCAAATGATATTGATGATTCTAACTCAATCTTTATACCAAATGTAAGACGCTAGTAAAATATTATTGCATAGAATTTTTATTTTTTTTATTAAGAATAAAGTGTGAGTTTCAAAAAAGACTCCACCTTCTTTTAATTAGAAAAGACCTCTTATTCAAATTGTAAATTAAGAAAGTCTTAGTCAATTCAAAGTCAATATTATTCCACAAATTAAAAGACCTCTTATTCAAATTGTAAATTAAGAAAGTCTTAGTCAATTCAAAGTCAATATTATTCCACAACCCCACTTTAACAGTGGCCGCTACTTTTTGACACGTGCTTTCTAATTGCCATTGGATTCACACTATGTAATCAACGAAATATTCAAACATGGTACGTGGATGTCATTTTCCGATGGAAATCATATCGAAAACTTAGGCCAAGTTTAATCAAAGGAAATCTTTACAACTTACCATAAAAAAATCTAGACTATTTATGTTTGAATGAAATACGAGGATGTTTCTTTATGGGCTTACAAGTGAAGGCTTTGGTTCATGTATTTTCATACAATTTGGTTAAAGGCATTTTTTTTTATCTAATCTATTATTTGGTTAGGCAATGATTATTTTAGAGATGATTCAATTTTTTTATTTGTTAGAGGAAGAAAAGAATATCAAATAAGTCTTGAAGTGTCTAAAAGTTTTGGTTAAAACTTCAAGGTAAAGCATTTAGTGACAAGAAACTCAATGCTATAGGAAATCCTTTCTTCTTAAATCTAGTTGGTTAAATTTCTATGGATGAAAATGGATTGATCATGGGAAAGTTTTCAAGTTTCTCCACATCCTATTTGCCTTTGAAGCCTCCCTTTCTACCTTGTGGCAAGTTGTCATTTCTATAACTGAGAAAAAGCTCATATATTGAATTGATAAACCTCTTTCATTGGTAGGAAAAGTTTGTGTGCTCAAAAGTCTTGGACACCACACATGTTTACTACTCTTCTTGTTGGGTTTCTTTAAGGCCTCCTACGTGAAGATTTAAAAAATTCTCAAGGAATTTCTATGGGTGTCTTTTGATAATAAAAATAATAATTTTATCATGTAGCTTGAGATTACTATTTCCTTCCTCATTACTCTAGAGGTGTTGGGCTTCTTGAATCTCAATTTTAAAGCATGACTATTCATTAAGCATAAGCTTGCAAGATTACTCATGTTATAGTAGAATGCTAACACCACATTTTGATCAAGTTTTGGTTTCATACCAATCATTAGTGCACAAACACATGCACAACCACATAGGGTAAATATCATCTTGAAATATAAAGCACACACAATGATTAGCTTGAACATGCATCAATTATACACAAGGTGGCTAACTCATACATACATCACATGTACAACAATGACTAGTTCATACACACATCATGTATGTACAACAATGAATATCTCGTATGCTCACCATGAGTACAATAGAAACTAGCTCAAGTGTACATCACATATACCCAATGTGTATGATCCACACATACATTACATGTCCACATAGAGACCAATTGATAGAATGAAAGTGGGTGCAGATTTTGGTATGCATGTTCCCACTACTTGGCTCACTAACATAGAAGCCTATATACAGATCTCATCTCAAAAAGCAATGTTTGTGCATCCTATTCTACATTGTGGGTCCTATCCTCTCACCAATCCACTACCAACTATGATGATAATCAAGCATCCCATACTACTTGATATCCTCACTAGAAAGGACATAATTAAAATAATGTTCATAATAGCTAAGGCTAGTAATAATATTTCCTTAACCCATTAATCATTTAGGTCAAAAAGCCACAATTATGTTACATAGTCAAGATGTCTTATGGTTATATCGTAGACCCAAGGCTAGCACCTATACTATCAATCACATAGATTAAATAAATAATCAAACTAAAAAGTTCTACTTTAGCTACACACCATATAGAAAACCCACACAATTCGCTTGATGCACCATTATAAATAATAAACTCTTGAGATGGGTAGATCTTGGCCTCCATCACTTGCATGTTGTACTATAAAAACCCATATAAACCCTATAAAATCAAGTAGCTCCTAGCATCTATCACTTGCAAGCTACTAGTGAAAGTCAAATGACCCTGTGAAATTAGGTAGCTCTTGGAATCTATCACTTGCATGCTTCTAGTGAAAGCTAAATGACCCCATGATATGGCTAGATACTTATTTCAATAGAGAACACTCCTTGATTCTTGTCACACTAGAGCAACAATAAGGTTATCTATAATCAAGTAATAGGTTTTAAAATTTGGTGATCACCTTCACTCAACCCTAAATCCAATGCCAAGAATTTAGCTCCTATATTGATCTCAATTCAACATCGTGACATTAGAAGTACCAAGTGATGGATCTAAAAGGTTTTATACCCTAGCCAATTAATTTGGTTATATTACTTGAAAGGGATCTTGTAAACTATTCAATTATTTCATACATGTGGGTCATTTTACCAACAAATATGTAACACATTGAATCCATATAAGATGGCCTCTATCCAATTATATTTAAAATCCATGTAAAATCATAATGAATAAAATTCCATTTACTTCATTTAGTTATTATTTGGAAACATGTTGTTTAATAAACATGATTAAATCCACATATAATATTAAATAAAATTCCAACCATATCCATAATACTTACCCTTGTTGGAAAATTCAACCCACGGGAATTCAATCCTAATCTCAACATAGATCTAAATGTGTATTAAAAGTAGACAAACCAAAAGGGGTTGCTCGCACCCATAAATAATAATTGTTTATGTCAACATCACTATTAAATACAAGTTAGTAGGTTTCGATAACTCCTCCATAGCTAAATATGAAACTCCTTCATAACTAAATCACGACCAAGTTTTCCCACCCTTATTTCTTGGAAGAATAGACATCCCCAATGCAGAGGGGATAACTATAAATTATATAAATATCATGGAGCTAATGCACCAAGCCATGGGGCTTAATACCCATAAATTGATTATTTTAGCTTAGATGCATTCTCCTGAGCATTCACATCAAGACAACCATAATGACAATGAATACAAGTTCATCTAATATTGGAGTAAATTTTGGAAAGCTAAACACCTCAAGCCTCATAATAGATAGGCTTGATGGCAATGAGTTGTCTTTCATTTTCTTAGACCTATATAGATGGAACATATAAATAGGGAGGTGAGTTCACAACCATTTGCTATAATTCTTATTTTCAAGGTGAAGTATACTAAGGAGGAAGAGATAATAAATTTTAGGAAAAATCCCAAAATTTTGAGTTATCCTCTTGAAATGGTGGGAAGAGGGAGAATCAATTCAATCAATGTGGAAGGATGAAATCCCCTAGGATACAAACACCCTTTTCCCTTAATTTATTAGAAAAAGAGATCTCAAAGTAAAAGGATTGAATTTCAACCTTAAGGTGAACCAACCCTATTTTGGGATCTATTGTTTTCTTATGACATAAATGATTGATTGGCCATATTGGGAAATTATTTAAAGTGTATTAGCTAAATGAATTATATGACCTAACACTTGAAATGTAGAATTCTATGATAACAAAAATGGAAACAATAATTTGTAGGCAGATTTGAGAAGGGCTTGATAGGGTGCACCTATGATAAAAAGTGGGTTTCAAGGAATGTAAGAAAACCGATTTGTGCTAAGATGAATGTAATGGACCACTAAAGACATCTTGTCTCAAATTAAGCATTTATTTTAACTTCAAGTCTGGAAGTGATATACGTATGGATAGTCACACTAGCATGACTTAATAGCTAACATTACTTTCACTTAAAGTATAACTGACCTCATCCAATTAACAAGATCAAATTTATATCATCGTCAAATCAAAATAAAATTAAAATATTAACAAATAATTATATACAACAAGACATAAATATACATCTGACAACCAACTACACAAGTTGCTATCTTAGGCAAGAATCATTCTAGATAGAATATTCATTAACCACACTAGTCATAATTTCCATACTTAAACTCATAGTAAAATAATAGTTAAATTATAAATCTCTATATATCAGGCATGAATTGTGTGCACCAAAGAGAGATTTCAATTAAAGAAAGAAAAACTCAACTTCTTGCTTGCATGGTGCTAAAAATAAGAAGAGACTTAAGTTTTTAAAGCAAAGTCTCAGCTTTCCAAAAGAATGTGAATCTAATTTCATGGCTGATTAAGATGGAGGGACTAATCACTTAAGTAAATTTTTCAATCATTCAATAACTAGATACTATTTTCAAGAAATGAAGATCATTACGCTAGAAAGATAGATTGTACAGTGGTAACAATAACTAATTAAGAATTTTTCTTTTAACAAAATAGGTATATAGAGGGTGAGTAAGGAGAATAAAATGCCAATATATTCATAATGAATGTTATAAAGCTTTAATCTCCTTATGGTGATGAGCTACAGGAAGACAATAGAGTACAAAATAAAACAATGACAAAGGGATATTTTGGTCATATAAACCCCAATTCTGTTATATGGAAATCAAGAAATAATTTAAGAAGATAGTGAATGGCTTAATTTAACACAACAAACTTGTATGCTTTAACAAATCATATAAATTAATATGATGAAAAATCACACACCTACAAAATCTAATCAAACAAACTAAACCATAACTAAGTTCAAAGTCATTGTCCCAGTGTTAGAATTAACTCAACTGTATGCAGAAAACTCTTTGCATGTTATCTAAGTTGTGGTAGGTGTAGTTGGTATTTGCATTAATTCTAGAAGACTTCTGATAGCTCTACATTGGGTTTAGATACTTGGAGCTTACTCCATCTTTTGCTAATTGCTTCTAGTTACTTCTAGAAGGATGTGAAAGCCCTAAATTCTGTATTACTCTATTTTCAACATGAATGAATGACTGTTATTTTGGTGCTTTGCTTTATGCTCTATTTTTCAGTATTTTCATTGTTCTGCTGTATTATTCTTCATTCCTCTGCCATATTTGACATGGTATTAGAGCTACTGCAAGTCCAAGTTGCATAAGCCTCTTCATATTTAAATGGAGAGTAGCTAAATCAGATTCAACTGAAGGAAAAGCCTAAATTAGAGTCAAGGAAGTCAATAGAACTTGTTATTGCTGGAGTGAAGGATTCGCACAGATTCAAGCCTAGAAGTTGCTTTCTAAGAGATTTGAAAGTATCAAAAGAGCACAGAGTTGCTCATAAGGAAGTTGCCATTTCAGAGTTTTTTTTAATCTTGGAAGTGTTTTTTTTAAATGGCTGCCTCTAGTAATCTACCACAAACTCCTATTCTTCTTGGCAAAAATTATGATTTTTGGTCTTTAAAAATGAAGTCTTTTTTGCAAGCCCAGGAATGTTGGGAACTAGTTGAGAATGGCTACACAGAGCCCACTCCAACAGATTTAGCTGCTATGAATAATGCTCAAAGAAATGCAGCTACAAAACATAGAAAGAAAGAAAATAGGGCAAAATGTTGGATTCAAAATTTTGTTGATGATTCTATTTTCTCAAAAATCACAGGTGCAACAACATCAAAAGAAGCTTGGGATATCCTCAAATCTACATATGAGGGTACTGACAAATTTAATATAGTTAAACTGTAAACCTTACGAACTCAGTTTGAAACATTGAGAATGTCTAACTTAGAGAATATTGATCAGTTTATGACCAGAGTCATGGCTATTGTAAACCAGATCAGGATTAATAGTGAAACCAGTGAAGATCAGAATTTTTTTGAAAAGGTCCTCAGAAGTTTACCAAAGAAATTTGAAATGGTTGTCACAACTATTTTGGAGTCCAAAGATCTCACTACTTTTTCAGTAGTAGAGCTAACTGGATCACTCTTGTCACATGAGACCAGACTAAATCTGGAAGAAGAGTCTTTGGAACAAGCTTTCAAGACTCAAGCATCTTTCAATAGAGGTAGAGGCAGAGGAAACAGAGGCAGAGGCAACAGAGGGAGAAGTAACAGAGCAAATCAAATCAACATGATGAAGAAAGGACAACACAAGAACAATCAGGGCAGTTTAGAAACTCTCAAAATCAGGCACAAAGAGGCAGAAAATGGACTGATAAATCTAGAGTCCAGTGCTTCTACTGCAAGAAATTTGGACACTATGAATATGAGTGCAGAAAGAAACAGTCAGACCAAAACAATGGCAGAGCACATGTCTCCAACAATGAAGGAGAATCTTCTGAAGCAATGTTTCTTTCCTGCCATATTTCTGAAGACATTCACACCAAAGACCTTTGGTTGCTGGACAGTGGCTGTAGCAATCATATGATAGGTAACAAAGATTTAATTTCATGCATTGATACTTCTACAAATTCTGAAATTACTCTTGGTGATGATTCTCGAGTAAAAGCTCAAGGGAAAGGAATTGTGCCTATTCTTACTAAACAAAATCAGCGAAAAGAGATACATGATGTTTATTATGTTCCAAACTTGAAACACAATCTCATAAGTGTAGGTCAATTGATGGAACATGGCTATGATATAATCTTTAAGGGTACAACTTGTATTTTTGACAAACCTCCTAGTAGAAGACTTATAGCAAAGATTGAAAGAACCAAGAATAGAATGTTTCCTTTAAATCTTAGGAGTGCCATTCTATCACAGTCATTTTCCCACAATGTCTCAAGCATGGATGAGTCACAATTATGGCATTCTAGGTTTGGTCATCTTCCATTCAAGAGTCTTAGTCTTCTTCAAAAACAATCTATGGTCAAAGGTCTCCCTGTTTTAAAGGATCTTGACAATCAATGTGAAAGTTGTATTCTTGGAAAGCATAAGAGAGACAGCTTCCCATCATCATCAAATAGAGCAAAAGAACACTTAGAGATAGTTCACACAGATCTTTGTGGACCAATGCAAACTCAATCCATTGGTGGTAGCTCTTATTTTCTGACATTTATTGATGACTTTAGTAGGAAAATTTGGATTTATTTCCTCAAGAACAAGTCTGATACTTTTTCAAAGTTCAAACAATTCAAAGCTGAAGCAGAAAAACAAAGTGGTAAATATATTAAAGTGCTCAGATCAGACAGAGGAGGAGAATACAACTCAAAAGATTTCATAGATTTTTGCAAACAACATGGGATCATTATGCAAACCACAACAAGATATACTCCACAACAGAATGGAGTAGTTGAACGGAAAAATCAGACCATCATGAATATGGCTAGATGCATGCTCAAAGAAAAGAATTTGTGCAATGATTATTGGGCTGAAGCAGTTGCTACTGCAGTCTATATTTTAAATAGATCTCCCACAATTAGTGTTCAAGGAAAAGTGCCACAAGAGGCTTGGTCTGGTACAAAGTTGAATGTAGCTCATTTTAGAATTTTTGGATGCATAGCATTTGCACACGTTCCAGAGGAGCTGAGACAAAAACTTGACAATAGGAGTGAAAAATGTATCTTTGTTGGCTATAGTGAACAATCAAAAGCCTATAGACTCTACAATCCTGTCACTAAGAAATTTGTGGTGAGTAGAGATGTCAAGTTCCTTGAGAACAAATCATGGAGTGATCAAGAAAATGAAACTTTGAATGGTCCAAATCCATTACAACTATTTGATGAACCTTTAGATCAGCAAGTTCATCCGCCAAGGCCACCAAGATTATAGGTACAAGAACAGCAACAACACTTTGAAAATGCTAATTCTCCCAGCAATGATTCATCTTCTTCTACAGACAATCAGAGAACTAAAAGTTTAAGGGAAATATATGAGCAAGAAAATGCAATTGAACAAGATCTTTTTGCCTTTCTTTCATATCAGCCAACCCACTTTGAAGAAGCAGTAAAAGAGGAACATTGGGTTGATGCAATGAATCAAGAAATTGAAGCCATAGAAAAGAACAAAACTTGGGATCTTGTTGATCTACCAAGTGACAAAACCAGCATTGGTGTGAAGTGGATATATAAGACAAAGTTGAATGACAAAGGAAAGATAGAAAAACACAAAGCAAGGCTGGTTGCCAAGGGTTTCTCTCAACAACTTGGCATAGACTATGGAGAAACTTTTGCTCCAGTGGCAAGGTTAGACACAGTCAGAACTATTTTGGCTATTGCAGCTCAAAATAAATGGAAAGTTTTCCAAATGGACGTCAAATCTGCATTTTTAAATGGCATATTGGAAGAAGAGATATATGTAGATCAGCCACTAGGATTTGAAATCAAAGGACAAGAGCATAAAGTATACAAATTGAAGAAAGCGTTGTATGGCTTAAAACAAGCCCCAAGAGCTTGGTATAGTCGAATTGACTCTTACTTCATCAATAGTGGATTCTTCAGGAGCCATCATGAGCCAACTCTCTATACAAAAACAAATCATGAAGGTAAAATTCTCATTGTTTGTTTTTAAGTTGATGACTTGCTCTATACAGAAAATTTGATGTTAGATGAGTTCAAAGCTGCCATGAAAAAGGAATATGAAATGACTGATCTTGGAATCATGAAATACTTTTTGGGAATTGAAATCAACCAATCTGCTCAAGGTATTTTTGTTTGTCAACAAAAGTATGCTTTAGAAATGTTGAAAAAATTCAGAATGGACAGTTGCAAACCAGCAAACACACCCATTGCTCAAGGAACAAAGTTGAGAAAACAAGATGATGGACCCCCAGTTGATTCTACTTTGTACAAGAGTCTAGTTGGCAGTTTTTTGTACCTCACAACAACTAGACCTGACATAATGTTTGCTACAAGTTTTGTATCCAGATTCATGGACTCTCCAAAAGATTCACGCTGGAAAGTAGCAAAAAGAATTTTGAGATATGTTGCAGGGACAATCAACAATAGATTATGGTACACTCCATCTGAAGATGCTTCACTCTCAGGCTACACAGACAATGATTATGCTAGCAGTATAGATGATAGGAAGAGCATATCAGGTTATGATTTTCACTTGGGAATGAATCTCATCTCATGGTCATCCAAGAAACAACCCATAGTTTCAATATCTTCAGCAAAGGTAGAGTATGTGGCTGCAACTACTGCAGCTTGTCAAGCAGTATGGCTAAGAAGGATTTTGAATGATCTTGCACATCTTGAAAAGGAGCCAACTCCTATTTTCTATGATAGCAGCTCAGCAATTGCCTTATCCAAAAATCATGTCTTCCACAAGAAAAGCAAGCATATTGACACTCACTTTCATTTAATTCGAGAGCTCGTACAAAATGGAAAAATTTCTCTTTACTTCTATGGATCATGAGATCAACTTGTAGACATTTTTACAAAGCCATTGGGAAAGAATGTTTTTGAATTTCAAAGGAAACACTTATGCTCTATTTTTTAGTGTTTTCATTGTTCTGTTGTATTATTCTTCATTCCTCTGTCATATTTGACACCTAGAAGAGATTTACAATCTAAGGAATAAATTCAATGCTAGTCTCCCTAAAGAAATTTAACAAGGAATATGGAGTGATAAGCTTGAGAAATTTGCAAAGTATCTACTTCATTTCCATTGTATGCAAACAATTACTATAAGATTCAAAAAATTCACCTCACTCCATACTCTACCATGTTCAGATATTTTTGTTGTAACAGGCAACATAAGGAATCAAGGAGGAAATAAAAAATAACTATAATTTCAACAAACAAACAAAAAACAAAGAGGAGTGGCGTAATAGGATCAAGAAGATTATATTCCCTATCACAATTATTTGATTCTAAACAAATGAAATTTATAAGTGGGGGCTGGCCAAACAAAAGGATACAATTAGTATGTTACTAGCTTATTTCAGAGTTTATTAAATTTTTAGAATACCATAATGCAGTAGCGACACCATGGTCAAGAGGAAATAAAACCTTCTTAAAACAAATAAACAATCTAAAAATGTATCCTCAAATACATACTGACAAAATCTTCACAGTTATTCTTAAAAATTCAGATTTGGTATATGGGTACATCACAGATTTTGCCTTGATTTATTAATTTCTCAATTTCATACATTCAGAATTATTTCACAACCAAACTAAAATGAATTCTAATTTGGAATAGTATAATTTATAGAATATGTTTTTATTCCTTTCTGTTTAAAAATTTCAAATATTCTTCTAATTTATTTCTTTATTGTTTATGGAGGTTCAGCAAAATAATTCTTTTATAGAGCAACAAAAATTTCAACATCATATTCTCAAAATTCAGCACAAGAATTTTAAAACCAAAGAAGAAATACCCGTTTAAAGTTTGATGGTTGGCTGGGAACAAATTCTGAAGCTTATGCCAATTCTGCTTAAATTCACCAAATCTTGAAGAAGTAATCCAAGACAATCCAACTCCCAATTATTCTTGCTAACAGAATCTCAAATAAAAAAATTTCCAAAACAATTTTTCGTGCAAAATATTCTAAAAACTACTGTCGTGAAAATTCTTCCAGAATATTGCCGTGTATAAAAATTGCAACCCCAAAAGATTTTAATGCATTTAATTAACTCTCAATCATGAAGCTTAGTTGATAGTCAATTATGCATTCAAAATTGATCAATCAATTCTAACTTACCCTTTTAACAACAGATCAAATTCTCAACTCCAAATCCAAGAATCCATAACATATTGAAAACAACATCTTTTAAAATATTTGCTTTCCATGTAAATCCCATTTGCACAACTAAGTCAACAATTATATTTAATTAAATAATTTATGAAATTAACTTTCACTTTTAAAGTAAATAAATTATTTAATTTAAAATAATAAATTAAACCACAAACATAACCATAAGAATTTAATCAAATATAAATGTATTAATAGATAGTCATTGAACTTAAATATTGAATTCCCAACCAATCAATACAAACAAGAATGACATAATAGAAACAAACTAGACAACAAGGAAGGGTAACAAATAGGTACTTGTTAAATAAAGAATGATGGTTCAATAAGGACCTATCATTACCTCTGGATCAACATAATTTCATTGAATTGGGGTATGCTCAAACCTAACAAGTAGGTGGAGCCGATACCCAGTACTTGTATCTGCATAAAACATCACTATTAAAACATATAAACTTATATCAGAAAACACACCATGAAGAAGAATCACAGCGTAGCAGGGTACTCACGAATGAGTAATGCTACACTATCTTCTTCACTAAAAGTAATGAGCATCATATATCATGAACAACCATTTCAACATGCTAACCACATAAAAAATCATAAGCAAATAAACCATATCACGTACATGTCTATCTCAATATCATCATAGAAACAGAACAAGATGATTAGGATGCCAAAAGTATCATCCACAAAATATAAAAACAACATAATATTAGAGTCATATCTGAAAATGAACAACATAGTACCATAATCAACTAAAGCATCTATCTAACAAACTGAATTAAACTAAAACAGAGTGTCGTAACTAGAGGGACACTACATCCTCCCCCACAAGGATAAGGCTTACTCCTGGAAGCCTGCAAATAGATAAGGATAAAGCTCATGCATGCGTGTCGCATCCTCCCAAGTAGCTGATTCCTCATCACTAGATCCCATTGGACCCTTACCTGATCAACATCTCAACCCCTAAGGGTGAGCCTCTGACACTAAATAATTCCCACGGGCTCCAAAGCCAGCTACCTATCCTCTACCTATAATGCATTCCAATCGAGCACATGCGAAATGTCAGGATGATAAGGTCTAAGAACTGATACATGAAAAACATCATGAATGTGTGATAAAATAGGTGGTAATGCAAGTTGATATGAAATAGGACCAATCCTCTCAGGAATCTCGAATGGTCCAACAAATTGAGGTGCAAGTTTAGAGCATTTTCCATAGCTGATTGGACTCTTATGCAGTCTGACTCGAAGAAAAACCCTATTGCCAACTAAGAACTATCCATCCACTCTATGCTCATTGGCATATTTCTTCTATCTATCCTGTGCCACTACCAAATTTTCTCTAATGTGATCAACTTGTTGCTCCATATTGTGAAGCATCTTAGGATTGAGTAGAACTCTATCCTCAAGTTGATCCCAACTCAGTGGGGTACGACAAGGATGTCCATATAGTGTCTAAAAAGGGAGCATACCTATGGAAATTTGATACCCATTATTATAGGAAAAATACACTAAGTATAAATAGTCTTCCCAATGAGAATGTCTATCCATCACATACATTCTGAGCATATCTTCGAGAATCTGATTAACTCTTTCTATATGACCATCAGTCTCTAGATGATAGGCTAAACTAAAGTTCAACTGAGTACCCAAAGCATGCTGTAATGATGTTCATAAGGCTAATGTAAATACAAGATCCCTATCTGAAATGATTCTATAAGGAATCCCATGCAATCAAACAATACCCTCCATGAATATTCTGCCCACAGAGGAAGCATTGTAGGATGATTGAACTAGAGAAAAATGTGCTACCTTAAAGTTAACTTGTCAATAGTAACCATGATGGCATCATGTTGATGCAATGACATAGGTAATCCAACAATAAAATCAACCGATATAATATCCCATTTCCATTCAAGAATGAGATGTGGCCGTAATAAACTAGCGAGATGTTGATGCTCAGCCTTAACTCTCTGGCACTTAAGACATCTCAAAACAAAATCAACAATGTCACATTTCATACCAGGCCAAAAGTACAGCTACCAGATATTTGCATGCATCTTCTTAACACTAGGATGAGTTAAGTATGGTACTTGATGTGCCTCTGTCCAAATCAGAGTACAAAGACCTTATGAAGGTGGTACAAAGATATGACCCAGATGTCACAACAAACCATCTAACTCAAGAGTATACCCTAAAAAACTTCCCTCTAAGGGTTGGCCTGATCCAATCTCCATCTTCACTTCCTGATACAATCTATAGTAGGAAGTGTTGCTAAAATCCGGCTCCTCAACTCAACTCCAAGTGTCATAGCAAAAATATCATGTTTGTGCCTACTAAGAGCATCAACCACTATGTTTTCCTTTCCCTAAACATATCTCACCTTAAAATCATATTCACATAAGAACTCCATCCACTATCTCTGCCTAGCATTAAAATTAGGCTATGTGAATATATATTACAGACTACGGTGATCACAATGAAGCTCAAAATGGTGCCTCAACAAGAAATGTCTCCATCGAACCAATGCATGAACAACTATAGCAATCTATAAATCATGAGTGGGATAATTTTGTTGGTGATCCTTTATTTTACGAGACTCATAAGTGATCACACATCCATCCTACATCAGTAAAATTCCTAAACCCTCCAAAGATGCATTAGTGAAAACAACAAAATTCTTTATAGGATCAGGAACAACTAAGATAGGCATACTAGTTAGCTTTTCCTTAAGTATCTGAAAAGACAAATGACATTAATCTATCCAGATAGTTTTTTCCCTTTCCTCTGAGGAGAAGTAATGGGGTGTCCAATCCCAGAAAACCCCTAAACAATTTTTTTGTAGTATTCTGCAAGTCCCATAAAACTATGAACCTTTGCAACATTAGTAGGCATGGGCCAGTCAATGATAGCTTGAATCTTTGTAGGATCGACAACTATACCCTTTCTAGAAATCACATGACCAAGGTATTTCACCTCGATTTGGAAGAATTCACATTTCTTCAAGTTTGCATACTATTGATTCTCCCTTAAGCACTATAGTACCTGTCTCAAATACTCTTCACACTCCTTCATATTTCTCGAATAGATCAAAATATCATCAAGAAACACGAGAAAAAAAAAATCAAGATATGTGCAAAAAAAACCATTCATCAAACTCATGAAAACTGATGGTGCATTTGTTAACCCAAATAGTACTACTGTGAACTCGTAGTGCCAGTAATGAGTCTAGAATGTTGTTTTATGGATGTATGCTTCTACAATGCGCAATTGATGGTAACTAGATTTTAGATCAATCTTAGAGAACACATCTTCTCCCTTGATCTGATAAAAAATATCATTGATTCTGGGTAAAGGATATTGATTCTTAATCATCACTTTGTTCAATTGATGATAATCGATGCACAATCTTAGAGATCCATCCTTCTTCTTCACGAAGATGATAGGTGCTTGTTGGTATGTATGATCATCATGCTATAATCAGATAGCCCATGGTATATCAGACACCCTAGCCCCCGGCCCTCACCGGGTACCATATGCTTCAGCTGTAGGCAATTTAATGTACACCATGGTATGCACGAGACCGAATATTGCACATGCCATAGGAGTTGTTAGTAGGTATTTGAGTCATCTTGGAGTTGAGCATTGGAATGCAGTAAAATTGATTCTCAGGTATTTGAAAGGTACATCCAATAAGTGTTTATATTTTGGGGGCTCTAATACTAATTTAAAAGGCTACGACTCGTATTTAAGGGATATAGATACCAAAAGTGAGTACCACGTGTTATGTATTTAAGTTAGTGGGACAGCAAAGTTGGAGTTTTCGACAGTGTGAAGGTGGTTGCTTTATCCACCATAGAGGCAGAGTATGTTGCTGCAATAGAGGCAGCAAAGGAGATGATATGGCTGCAACTTTTCATGGATGAGTTGGGAAAATAATAGGATGGAAATTACTTATTTACAGATAGTCAGAGTGCTATACATCTTGCAAAGAATTATGCCTTGCATTCTAAAACAAAACACATACAATTGAGATATCATTTCATTCAGTCGGTGTTGGAAGATGGACAAGTCAAGCTGGCCAAGATACAGAGATGTCAATCTAGCAGATATGTTTACGGCTATGCCAAGGGAGAAGCCGAGCTCCTCTTCAGCCTTCGGATTGGCCTTCAAGGTTGAATTCAAGTATAACAATAGCAGAGGTTCCAAGGTCCTTATTTCTAGTGGGAGCTGTAAGGTACAGTTGTCCAGATCAGTTCCAAGTGGGAGGGTTGGGGTGGAGCCGATCACTCAAGTGGAGATTGTTGGTATGTGGCTAACGATCATGCTATACTATATAGCCCATGGTATAACAGACAACTCGCCCCCATCCGCTTCGGTTCGGTCGGGTTGGGCCCCTGTAGTTCCGAGCCCTCGCAGAAAATTTTTTGCCATTTTTTTGCATCACAAAAAGGAAAAATCACCAAAAAAGAAAGAAAACCCACTTTGTAAAACCCTAATTTGTTTCTAAAAGCTTGTTAAAAGGGGCTGGGATGGGGGTTACAGATATGATGAGAAACACGACATTCGCAAGATTGTAATAGGTTTTGCACTAGATAATAAAAGTATTGGATGGTCGGTTTGGTGGATGTAGCCCGATTGGGTGAACCATGTTAAATTCTCTGTGTTATGATTTATTCTTGCATGTTTTAGTTTCTCGCTTATTATTTAAATCAGATTTAATTGTTAGATATCCGCCATCTCTAACCCTAACAATGCTCCCCAAGGGGAAACACTCAGATGAATAAAACCCTTTTCCAAGATTTCCTCCAACTAGATACATAATTCTTCTAGTTCTTGCATGGTCATTCTATATGGGGCTCGAGATATAGGCTCAACTCCAGGAACTAGGTCAACTCTAAAATATATGTCACGCTTTGGTGACATACTAGGAATATCACTAGGAAAAAAATCTACAAACTCCATAAGAATAGGGTGATCATCAAGTGATATCTCTTGACTCTCCCCTAACTCTAAGTGATTAACTGTTGTCAGAAATAATTGACATCCCTAATGAAGACATCTCTTCAACTACATAGCATAAATTATCCACAAAGAGATGGGTCTCTAAACACCAAAGATTTCAACCTTTGTACCAACATCATCAATACAACACATTGTCTTCTGTCGACAGTCAATCACTACATGATGAGATTCTAACTAATCCATTCCCAAAACAATTTCATATGAACCTAGAGGTGTGACTCAAAGATCTACTGAGAGAGATAATTATCCAATCTTTAGTCCACAATTGCGAACAAGAGATTCTACTACTACCTTTGCCCCATAAGCAAATTCTACCTACCACCTACCACCTTGCTTTACTGCCACAAGTCCACATCACTTAACAATAGTAGGTGAAATAAATGAATTAGTAGCTCCAGAATCAAAGAGAATAGTAACATTGGTACCCTATAACTAACCTGATGACTCAACCATAGTGTTTTGATGATATGCTTGGCAGTTATTTACCACAACAAAAACTGTATGTGAATGACCTACATCTCGAAATGTCGACTCTGAAGCTACTGGTCACTAACCAAATCCCAAAGTACCATGCATAGGACATTGTCTAGCAATGTGACCCTACTGTCCACACGAGAAACAACCAGTACCTTTGCCAAATCCTCTACCACCCAAAGGTGCATTGGATTGCTAAAAGCTGCCTTTGCTCACTGTAGAATGTGCAATTTGAGTTGGTTGATCTTGTTGATTGCACTTATTGTTCCACCAGTTATGGTTATTTCCTAATTGTGAACTATTACCCCACTGAAATTGTGAATTCTTATTCTTTGGTGGATTACACTACTACTACTGCCAACCCTTAGCGGGTGCTTGTTGGTTCTGAGAGGAACCACCTGTTTGTATTTGACCACCTCACAGACCAAAACCTAAAATAGGAGCACTACCTATCTAAACTCCTATGTGTCCACCTAATGCCATAGTCAGATTCTCTTCCACAATACATTCTCCACAACAACCTCCATAGTCTTCAGCTCAAAGACTCTAAATCCTCTGCTAATATGGGCATTTAAGCCCCTAATGAAGTGCTGCACCAACATTGCCTCATCATCCACAATCCCAACATATTGTTTGAGCTCATAAAACTTGCACTCAAACTGCTCCACAGAAAACCATTTGACATAGATCATGAAACTCATCCGCACATCATTGTCTTCAATGCTCAAATAGGAAACATGCTCTAAATCTCTCCAAGAACATATCCCATGAGACTGCACCAATCTCCAGATGGAGCTTTTGCTCCTCTAAACACCACCAAGTAGAGGAAAAGCCTATATTATGCATTATGGTGTAGTGAGCTTAGGTATTGCTACCATAGGGATGCATAGCAAAGCATCACCCCAAATCAATTAGCTAATTTTCTGCTTCTAAACCACCACCAATGCCATCAAAAGTAGGAGGGTGTGCCCTCAACAAATCTCGCATATGCCCAACAATAATGGCATCCTACTGCACAGTATCATCAACTCTCCTCGAAGATCTATCATGTTCCACTTCCTATCTTGGTCCAAGTCAAGAAAGGACCTCTTCCAATAAAGGGCGTAACTGTGCTCCCTCTACCTCTAATTATTTCGGGATCTATTCCTCGTTTGCCTGATCCAACTGAGGACCCAATTGTTATGCCTGTTCGTTCTCATGAGAGCTCTGAGGGGGACTAACCTGGTAGTTCGGCCCACAACCACCACCTTAGCCTCGACCACGACCTCTACTATGACATCTAGGCATGGTCCTACACAAAATCAAGAACAGGTCTTGTTATAAGACATACAAAAAAATAGGAAAATGCATCAACAAAATCTAACGTCAAAGTCAAACTAATGGGCTCACAAAACCAGAGTACCCAACGTTAGAACCTGGTTCTAATACCAATCTGTAATGCCCCACCATGGTTTCCATTAAAACAAAACATGAAGAATAAATTAACCGAATAATTTTATTTTTAAGAGATTCAATAACATAATTGTCTTAAGGATACCAAGATGACATTACATAAATAAGATCAACACAACAAAACGTAAAAAAATAAGTACAATTTAAATCTATGAACTATCTAGTTCCCATAACTTTATACAATCAGGTTACAAATATACCCAGATTACATCAAGTGAGGTTCTCATAAATCTCAATACATCATAATGATGATACAATGAGTACTCTCATATACATGAGGTAAATATACAAGAGGGTAATGATCACATTATAAATAACCTTCATGTTCATGAACAATGAAGTATTTGGAACCAACTATAAGTATAGCATCATCTATAAGAATATCCAAGGAAGGTATAGCACGATTTCCTCCCAACCACGTGAAACCCAAAGGTTTACTACCTCCATGCTAGGAGATAATGACAGGTCCACAAACAAGAAGACAGGACATTACACTTACTTGGCTTACATTCACCTAACGACATAACAATTTCAAAACTAAACCGAACAAACTTTCAGAGGAAAAACACAACTAGAGATAACTCACCACAAGAGACACATTCATGTAATAGGCAAGAGTGTCATCACATAGTCAGGATAGGTTACCCTAGTGAATCTTCCTAGACTACCGACCCTCTCCAAGAGTTACCCTAGCAGTCTCTACCGATTCTTGACCCTTATGCAAACTAGTGTGGAGTCATTCCATCTTTGAAGAAGACAAGATAGGTGACTAGCCATTCCAAGTCTTCTCAACCTTACCTTAACCTAAACGAGTGTTAAGGTGAAAGGTGAGTTATACTTTGATTTGAGTTAATGTTTAATTCTACCCAACCCCTAGTATATTGGTTAGGTTTCCACTAGATTACAAAACCTACGATAGGTTTCCCTGACAACCATTTAGGGTTTCAGCCCCTACCATAAGCCACTCTTTCTATAACATGACTCAACATCAAAAGACAAGGAGTAGCCACCAAGCACAATTAACAAAATCACAATTGTTTACATCCCTATCTAGACATAAATTATAATCTCTAAAATACTACATAGACAACAACAAATTATGCAAGGCTAAGTCCCCAAACCATAAATATGCAATGTAATATAAGATATAAATATAATTAGTCAAACACCATAAAATTAATTAGTCAAACACCATAAAATTACACCTCTAGCCTCTGGAAACAAAAGAAATTATAACCCAAAAATTTACTCAAGATTATAAACAATAAACTATTGTTCATCACAAATTTTCTTTAAAACTTAATAAAATAAACAATTCAATTTCTTTATGAACCATTGCATGATGAAATTTATAAAGAAAATACCATGTAATTCCTTTCACATAATAGACCACTAAACAAATCCTGTCTCAGATTAAGCATGTATTTTAACTTCAAGTCTGGAAGTGATATACGTATGGATAGTCATGCTAACATGACTTAATAGCTAACATTACTTTCACTTGAAGTATAATTGACCTCATCAAATTAACAAGATCAAATTTATATCACTGTCAAATCAGAATAAAGTTAAAATATTAACAAATAATTATATACAAGACATAAATATATAATCTTATGTGCCAACTACAAAAGTCGCTATCTTAGGCAAGAATCATTCGAGATAGAATATTCATTAACCATGCCAGTCATAATGTCCATACTTAAACTCATAGTAAAATATCAGTTAAATTACAAATCTCTATATATCAGGCATGAATTGTGCACACCAAAGGAAGATTTTAATTAAAGAAAGAAAAACTCAACTTTTTGCTTGCATGGCGCTAAAAAGAATAGACTTAAGTTTTTAAAGCAAATTCTCAGCTTTCCAAAAGAATGTGAATCTACTTTCATGGCTGATTAAGATGGAGGTACTAATCACTTAAGTAAATTTTCTAATCATTTAATAACCAGATACTATTTTCAAGAAATGAAGATCATTATGCTGGAAAGATAGATTGTACAGTGGTAACAATAACTAATTAAGATTTTTTCTTTTAACAAAATAGGTATATAGAGGGCGAGTAAGGAGAATAAAAAGCCAGTCTATCCATGATGAATTTTATAAAGCTTTAATCTCCTATATGGTGATGAGCTATAGGAAGAAAATAGAGGACAAAATAAAACAACAACAAAGGGATATTTCGGTCATATAAAACCCAATTCGGTTATATGGAAATCAAGAAATGTTTTAAGAAGACAATGAATGGCTTAATTTAACATAGTGACCTTGTATGCTTTAACATATATAAAGTAATATGATGAAAGATCATGCACCTATAGAATGTAATTAGACAAACTAAACCATAACTAAGTTCAAAGTCGTTGTCCCCAGAAGAGATTTACAATCTAAGGAATAAATTCAATGCTAGTCTCCCTAAAGAAATTTAACACTTAGGAATATAGAGTGATAAGCTTGAGAAATTTGCAAAGTATTTGATTCATTTCTATTATACGAAAATAATTACTATAAGATTTAGAAAATTTACCTAACTCCATACTCTCTACCATGTTTAGATATTGCTGCTCTAAGAGGCAGCATAAGGAATCAAGGAGGAAATAAAAAAATTTAAAAATTTCAACAAACCAAAAAAAAATAGAGTGGCGTCATAGGATCAAGAAGATTATATTCCCTGTCACACTCATTTGATTCTAAATAGATGAAATTTATAAGTAGGGGTAGGCCAAACAAAAAGATACAACCAGTATGTTACCAGCTTATTGAATTTATTAAATTTTTAGAATACCATAATGCAGTAGTGACACCATGGTCAAGAGGAAATAAAACCTTCTTAAAAAAAATAAACAATATGAAAATGTATCCCCAAATACATACTGACAAACTCTTCACAGTTATTCTTGAAAATTCAGATCTAGTATATGGGTACATCACAAATTTTTCCTTGATTTATTAATTTCTCAATTTCATGTGTATTCATAATTATTTCACATCCAAACTAAAATGAATTCTGATATGGAACAGTATAATTTACAAAATATGTTTTTATTCCTTTCTGTTTACAAATTTCAAATATTCTTCTAATTTATTTCTTTATTGTTTATGTAGGTTCAACAAAATAATTATTTTATAGAGCAACAGAAATTTCAACATCATATTCTCAAAATTCAGCACAAGAATTTTAAAACCAAAGAAGAAAAACCCTTTTAAAGTTTGATGGCTGGCTGGGAACAAATTCTCAAGCTTATGCCAATTCTACTTAAATTCACCAGATCTTGACGAAGTAATCCAAGACAATCCAATTCCCAATTATGCTTGCTAACAGAATCTATAATAAAAGTTTTTACAAAACAATTGTTGTGCAAAATATTCTAAAAATTGCTATCGTGAAAATTCTTCCAAAATATTGTCATGTATAAAAATTACAACCCCAAAATATTTTAATGCATTTAATTAACTCTCAATCATGAAGCTTAACTGATAGTCAATTATGCATTCAAAATTGATCAATCAATTCTAACTTACCCTTTTAACAACAGATCAAATTCTCAACTCCAAATCCAAGAATCCATAACATATTGCAAACAACATCTTTTAAAATATCTTCCTTCCATGTAAATCCCATTTGCACAACTAAGTCAACAATTATATTTAATTAAATAATTTACAAAATTAACTTTCACTTTTAAAGTAAATAAATTATTTAATTTAAAATAATAAATTAAACTGTAAACATAACCATAAGCATTTAATCAAATATAAATATATTAACAGATAATCATTGAACTTAAATACTAAATTCCCAACCAAACAATACAAACAAGAATGACACAATAGAAATGAACTAGACAACAAGGAAGGGTAACAAATAAGTACTCGTTAAATAAAGAATGATGGTTCAATAAGGACCTGTCATTAACTCCGAAATCAACATAATTTCATTGAATTAAGGTACGCTCAGACCTGACAAGCGGGTGGAGTCGATACCCAATACTTGTATCTACATAAAACATCACTATTAAAACATAAAAACTTATATTAAAAAACACACCGTGAAGAAGAATCACAACATAGCAAGGTACTCACAAATGAGTAATGCTACACTATCTTCTTTATCAAAACTGTCGAGCATCATATATCATAAACAACCATTTCAACAAGCTCACCACATAAAAAATCATAAGCAAATAAACCATAACACATATGTTTCTATCTCAATATCATCATAGAAACACAACCAGATGATCAGGATGTCAAAAGTATCATGCATGAAATATAAAAACAACATAATATCAGAGTCATATCCGAAAATGAACAACATAGTACCATAATCGACTAAAGCATCTATCTAACAAACTGAATTAAACTAAAATAGAGTATCGTAACTGGAGGGACACCTCAAACACACATAACTT
>VDFB02074157.1:0-40100 GCA_007258455.2 Sequoia sempervirens | reverse complement strand
TTAAGGGTTTGGAGTTTAAGGGTTAAGGGTTTAGGGTTTAGGGTTATGGGTAGAGGGAGGAGAGATAGAGGGATTCAGTCAAAGACAAAACCCCAACCTTAGGATTTTCCCAACACCATAAGAGACCAGTAACATAAGACAAGATAGGAAAGGAACACAAGGAGAAAAAATTGAAGCTCCATCAGGCTATGTTGGAACAATTATACACTAATCGCTCCCCTATGGTGTTTCCTCACATCAAAACTAATCCCTTCTTCCTATCATTTGTTGAAAAGGGCAATTGATCCAAGAAGTCATCATATAGGTTTCTACTTAAATAATCAATCTGACCAGAGTGCTACTTTGTCGGTGCCATCTTGAGTAAACTAGTGCTTCCTTGCTATCTCAAACCTTAGACAGACTAAAGCTAAACAAAATATGAAATTACATAACAGAACTTTGCAATTTTCCACAATTCTCCCTCTCTCGGGTCTCTCTCTCTCTCACTCACTCCCTCTATGTCTCTCCCCTCTACCCTTAAACCCTAAACCCTAAACCCTTAACTCTTAAACCCTAAACCCTTAAACCCTCTACCCTCCACCCTTAGGCCTATCTCCTTCTATCTCTCTCCCACTCCCTCCCTCTCTCTCGATCAAGTCTCTCCCTCCTAGCACCACACCCTCTCTCAGGTCTATCTCTCTCTCACTCACTCAGTCACTCTATCTCAAGTCTCTCCCTCCTACCCCCTCTCCCTCTCTTAGGTCTCTCTCTCACTCACTCATTCCCTCTATCTCTCTTCCTGATGGAACTTTAAATTTTGTTCCTTTTTTTCCTTTTCCTGTCATGCCTTATGTTTCTAGTCTTTCATGGTGTTTGGGAAAATTCTAAGGTTGGGGTTTTAGCTTTCTCTTCATGTAAAATCCTAGTGTTTGTCTTACGCCTTTGGTGGGATCTATTTTGTTGTTACTTTTGGAGGGCCTCTAAAAAATCTTATGCGCCATCATTTTGTCTAAGGTTGGGTCCCTTTGGTGTTAATATTTTATTTCCTCTGTGGGAATTTATTTTTCCCTAAGTCTTGGTCAGCCCTGTGTTCCATCATTTTAAAACAACTTATGTCGATCGTTTATCATCTACCTAGTGATGTCCCCCTCGTTCTTTTAATAAATATTTTATTTTGTAGAGGGTAATTTGTGTGACCATTGATCGAATGTTGTTTGATCTCAGTCGTTCCCTACCATCCCACGATGACCCCACCACACTGCTTTGGCTGATCACGATATCGTGGGCGGGCACCATGTGTCCCATCTAATGAAGCCGAAGGGGATGAGTTTGCGTGACCGTTGATCAATTGTCATTTGATCTCAACGGTTTCTCACCATCACGTGATTAGAAATCACAAGGTTTTTATTGATCACAATATCACGGGTGACTGCCACATGTCTTATTTGGTAAAGCAGAAGGAATAAGGGAAATACCTTAGTAAAATAATCTAGCTTTAATATGTTATGCAGCGGGTTACTAAAGTGTTCTTCAGATGCACGTGTTTCAAATCTACGAAGATGTTATAATCTCGGCGGGAGAGTTGCTAGATGGTGAATGATAAAGCTGGAAAGTGTTTTGAAGGAACAAGATCACTGATGATCAAGATCTACGGTTGCCCGCTATTGCATAATTGGAAGTTGTAAGGTCTTTACTGATTGCAATATCGCAGGCGACCGCCACGTGGATTTCCTTGGAAATGCATGGTATGGTGGGCCCCTTATTTCCATTTTGGTGATTGTGTTAGCTTGTTTTGAAGGAAGTCGTTCGATGATTTGATCAAACTGACGGATCAATGGCTAATATTTAAATCAGCATCAAATACGATTGGAGTCATTCATGCAGCGCGCGAGTAAGCTTTAATGGAGGATGAGACACTTACTCGCATGATTTGATTGAAATAAAAACAATTCTACTGATTTTATTGTATCACAAAGTATTCAAGTATTTTGTGAAGCAGTCTCAGAGCCAAAAGAAAAGTTGTGAGTTTCTACAGCGAAGAATTGGGATTTCTGCAAACACAAAAGTTGTGAGTTAATTTCTGTGTCGCCTGGTTATTCTGCCCTTGAATTTGAAAAAAGGTTTATTGTATTCTTGTTATTGGCCTTGTTGATAAATGTTTTAGGGCTGTAGGTTGATTGAATTGTGGGGAATTGCAGTGTTTTATTTTGTAATTTCATTTTCTGGTTAGTCCTAATTATTTGAACTATGAAATAGTAAGTAAGCCCTAGTTTATCCAAGATAGCACCTCCAAAGCAACACTCCGGCCAAATTGATTATTTGAGTAGGAACCTATATGATGATTTCTTGGATCAATTGCCACTGTCAACAAATGATAGGAAGAAGGGGTTGGTTCTGATGCGAGGAAAAATACTAGGGGAGGAATTGGTATATAATTGTTCAAATATAACCAATCCTAGGGTTCCTCTTATAGGTTTGGAGATGTTTAGAATGTGGTATGGATAGAGGAATTTTCCTCACCCCTTCTCAAATGGTTGTATGTATGATATGGGGAAGTTGGTTGTATTGTTAGATTATCAAATCAATCAAGCATAAAACCCAAAGAAGCTATCAAGAACAAAGGAAACTAAAAACAAGAGCAATTATACCTGTCGTTCATCGAATCTTCCATGATTTACCTTCATAGAAACATCTAACTTGTGGATGGTTTCCCTCAGATTAGACATGTGAGCAATTTGAAAAAAAAGACTAAGTCCTACACAAGCTTTGAATGATTTGGAGTGTCTAAAATGAAATAAAGTGTCTATGCCTATGACGAAATGACTATAATTATAAGACAAGTATGGAAAAATCACAAATAACCTGCAAGCATATGTGTATTTGAGTATCTATAAGTGTCTAAGTGTAATCGAAATTGTGAGAAAAATTGGCATTTTATAGAAAATGCCATTTTGGATGGACAGACAAGATTGAAAGTTGACAGAAGCCTAAAATATGTAAACGAGATTTCATGTGACAATCCCTAATTAGGGTTAGGGAAAAATTATTAAATGAGTGGTTAAGATGTCATTTGATAAAATCAAATCGGCGGTCGAGAATAAATGAGATAATTAATCCAAAAGATAAATATTTTCAAAAATCAAGAAAATAAAGACTGTTTGATTTATGAGATTCGAAAAATCAAGAAGATAAGAGTTGAGCTAAATTTTTTTTTTGGAAAATCAAGAATTTGCTCGATTACTTGATTTTTGGAAGAATATTACCATTTTGAATAAAATTAATTCAAAATATGGATTTTGTGTGATGATAAATAATTGATTTTCAGATTATTTACTAAAATGAACTGACAGTCAAGAATGTGAGATCATTTTAAATAATTTAATTTATTTTAAAATGAGGGAAATGATAATTTTGGCAATCAAATAATTAAAGATAATTATTTAATTTAAAGGATATGATTAATAATTAAATAAATTAATAAATTCATTTAATTATGAGAATTGAAGACATATTAAATAATGGAATTTAAATAAATAAACAAATTCACTAATGTAGTACAACGTGAAGAAAAAAAGATGAATAAAGCTAATTAAATAAATTAAGAAATCTTATTTAATTAGGGGAAGACTTAGACAATTAATGATGTAACAATAAATAAATAAAGTACCCCATTTATTTAATAATCATGAAAAATAAAGGATGATGGAATTTAATTAAATAATTATGAATTATTTAATTAATTAAATAATGTGTGGATTCAAGGACATAAATTTAAGATGTCATAATTATTAGGATGAAAGCGGTAAAATAGAGCTTCATGTGCCCAGGTCATTTTATGTGTCTACATTTTTCCCTCTTTGTCATATAATGTAGCATGTCGCTAAGCAGATAAAGAAAATAAGCGTTCTTCACCGTGAAGGTATGTATTTCAATGCCCCTCGTAAAAATTCGCATTTTGGCCTGCGAATAGAAAAAATTTGGAAAAGTGTCCCTATAAGCCGAATTTACCACCCGTGAAACACCGATGGCGCAGACGGTTTCGGGGATTTTGATGTCTGGGGCGTATCGGCGGGTGGTCAAAGCTTGTCAAAAGGAGCCCCCAAGAATAACCTAGTTGACAAATGTCATTTTGACTTTTATGAGGGTCAGAAACAGTAAAAGCGTCAATTCATTTTCACTGGCCGACCTCGCAATTTTGAGAGCTCGCAAGAGCAAGACCCCCGTGATGGTGATTCCCAAAGGATCACATCACGAAGATCAGCGCGACTTACCGGCCACTGCAGGGCTTATAGAACCGGTGCAATTCCCTAATCACTTTGTAAATTCTCGCTTTTACCGCAAAAATTAAGGTTTTATGCTTAACAAATCCTAATGCGCTTATTGTTTATGCATATGTGTGCATGTAAGCCACATTTGACTTTGTGTTCGCTGCATTTGATGTGTCACAATGCAAGTGTAAGGGTATTTAAGGAAGGCCGAGGATGTGTAATGCATTTTCCAAAAAGTGCGACACATTCGTCATATCAGGCCGCATTCGAGAGTTAGCAGACCGCATGTGTCATTTTGCGATGCATTCGCCTGTTTGAGCAAGGCATTCGAATAGAGTGCCACATGTGTCATAAATCGTGATGCAAGTGATTTGATGCAACACAATGGAGTGAAAGAATGACGCAATCGATATGTTGTGACGCATGTGCAGTACCAAACGATACAAACGTTGTTCCGCGACACAAGTGCAGTCAACATGATACATTTGACTTTGACTTTGACTAGGGCTGATTTTGATGCTTTCCAAAGTTTACATTCTTTTGAGTGATACACATGATAATGACAATTTTCTAGAAGGTAATAACGTGTTGTTTGGCTATGTGCAGAAACAACTAGCACCTATATATACGCGAGAGAGCAGGTCATCGACCTTTCAGTTTGGTGATCAGCTGACTCCGCGAGAGCAACGATAGTTGATGTGGCTAGATCTATATGATGCTGCCTATATGCCTATTATTCAGGAAAATAGGGGACTATTGACTACATTATGCGAGAGGTGGTGGTCAAAGACATGCTCATTTCACTTGACGACAGGATAGGCCACAGTGATGCTAGAGGACGTCTATCATATCCTACATCTACCGATCCAAGGAGACTGGATTATTTACGACCCTTGGCATGGGTATTAGACCTTCACAATGTACTATTAAGATGAGGGAGTAGTACTAGGCATCCATGGATGTGAGATCCGCTGGGAGTTTATGGTGGAGCATTATGCTCAATTCGATGCATTTCTAGCGACACTGATCGGCGGGATATTGATTCCTGACCGACATGGGCATAGATTTCTCATTGGTTGGGGGGATGTGATAGTGGGGATGAGACAGGACAGGACAATGCATGCCTGTGGGCCTTGTTTGTTGGGCACACTCTACCATCAGCTTCACGAGGTGGCTTATAGGAGGGCAGAGAGCATTTCTTGTGGGACTACACTTCTAATGATATGGGCCTGGGAGCATGTGGCCATATTATGACCTCCTATCTAGAGACCGTAGCTAGCCGATGGGATGCCTTACGCTTATTATTATGTCGGTGTCCTACAACAGACCAGGATGGGAGAGACAAGTTGGTGGCGCTCTTAGATTGATACCATGGTTTCATTCATCTGGAGGTTGTACAGAGACTGCCAGCAGTAGGACGATGAGGATGACCACTTGAGCTTTTGCAAACAATACCGCTATCTGATTGGTAGGACAGTGTAGAGTCAGCTCATTATAGAGATGTACCTTCAATAGCGTGTACTGAGATAGTTTGGGGAGTAGCAGGGTGTACCAGCAAGCACAACTAAGTATGCCAGATCTTCCAGGGAGTCAGCTTGGGGGCCAGTGATACCTGTAGATTTTGCTGAGTAGCAGATTAATGGGCTAGTAGCCCAGCAGTGGGGATGGAGAGGTGGGTGGCAAATCTAGGGACTATAGCTGATTATGATGTATGGTGGTAGGCACATCAACCAGTTCCATTGACAGATCCAGATGGGCCAGCACCTATTGACAGGAGGTCAGTTATACCATATGTGTCGAGAGTCAGGAAAGGGGGCAGAGACGGTGATAGAGGCAGAGGTAGGGGGAGGGATGGCAGTTGGGATGGAGGCAGGGGGAGGGATGGAGGCCAAGGTGGAGATGATGGAGATGTTGGGGATGATGGAGGAGACGACTAGAGATGAAGGAGAGATGGCCAAAGGTAGGGAATGATGGTGCGACCACATGTCGACAAAGCAACATTGGATGCTATTCCAAAGGTGGCCGAGGAGGGGGAGAGAGAGGAGGAGGAGCTGACGCAAAAGCAGGAGAGACAAGAGGGGGAGTCAAGGCAGGAGCAGGAGTTGGATGTAGATGTGGATGTGGATGTGCCTCAGGACAAGGGAGTTGGTGGGGAGGAGGTGGATGTGCCTCGAGACAAGGGAGTCGGTGGTGAGGAGGTCGCAGAGGAGGATGATGATGATGATGATGCCATGGATGAGGTCGAGAGACTCCTAAGATGGAGGATGGTGGAGGGAGAGGAGGAGATACCACCTACCTCGACATTGCCCCAGGATGCCACGACAGATCAGAGGGTGGCAGATCTACAGAGAAGGCTAGATGAGAGTGTGTCACAGGTCAGGGAACTATAGGCAGAGCTAGAGGTGGCTCGAGTAGAGCAGGATCAAGCAGTGATCCATCAGGAGGAGTCAGCACAGTGGTGTGTGGATTTTTTGGCACTATGTTCAGGACCTTCTGGGGATATTTCCCGTAATATTTCCAGGGTGAGCACTCGGTACGAATAGTATAGGACCTTATACAAGCAAGCAGTGTCTCCCGAGCGATGAGATCCTACACTGTCATGCTCACAGACGAGGACATGCAACGGTCATAAATCAGGGAGTGGGAGCAGTAGCAGGAGTCACACCAATGCAGGAGGGTCTACCTCGTCAAGGCACACATTAGGGCACAGGAATGCCTCAAGTCATCATTCGAGCTGTAGTCATGGGTCTACCAGTTTAGATCAGAGGTCAGTATAGAGGAAGCCACCAGTGATAGATCATTCAGTGTCAAGAGTCAGGCCACAGTGTCATCACAAGTGCCATCAAGTTCACAAACAGAGGTTGTGACCATTTCACCCATTATCTCAATGCCAGTCGCAGGTCCTCAGCTGCCATACTCTTCGCCACGACCGGATGATGAGAGCCTTTCCTAGGGTCATGTTTTCTACATTTGCTTCTATGTTATGACACACTATGTATAGACCACTAAGCCTGCAAGCTCCATTTTTTAGATATCTCTTGAGTCTATCATGTGACATTGTATATTTTCTGAGTTGATGCTATATGATGATGTAGTTTTGATGCGGCCTACATGTGTGTTATGTAATTATATTTATGCATTATGATATATGTGATGTGATTCTTTTGTGAATTATGCAGTTATGATGGATAATGGTACTATTTATATGTCTTGTCATGTATGTCATATGATGATTAATTATGATATGATGCCATGATTATGCAATGTTTCTTTATATGTTATGTTGATGTTGTATCATGTATGACAATCATATTCATAATTTATTTATTTTAATGGATGCCATGTTTATGATTATGTTAATGCGATATGCAATGAAATGTATATGATTTAATGCTATGGATGATGTATGTATGGACCTAATGCAATGTTTATATGATTATGTATTCCCTTATGTTTTTGTATGTCACAAGATATCATCGTGAAATGGACGGATGAAGATGACCATACCGAAGGAGATGTATGTCAGTTCCTAGACCAAATCCTTCAAAACTTTTCCGTAGGACTTTTTACATGTATTTCTCTTAATCATCATTGGGCAGAATATTGTAATGGCCAACAAACACCATGATATGACATAGATCAAGGTGTACAAGGTTGTATCATCACATAAGACAAGCAGTCATAGAAAAAGATGATCACAACTCATACTAAGAGCGTGATTTCCCTAGTCTTTTTGTCATAACCAACCACAAGCAGAAAAGACAAGAAGGACAATTCATGAAACGTCATTGTTTCTCTAAATCCTGTTTCTAGGACATCCTTGAGAAACTAGCAGCATGATTGTCAAAATACAAAATAGAGCCATTATCATGATACGTCACTATTTTTCTAAATCCTGAAATCAGGACCTCGCTGGGAAACTAGTAATCATGAATGTCAAAAGTCAAGACAAATTTAATGATACATCGCTGCTTCTCTAAATCTTGTTGTTGGGATCTCCTTGAAAAACTAGTAACATGATAAAAATCCAAAAGACAAGTGCCAAGTGTTTGCCAAGTGTGTCTGGATACCCATTGTTTTAATGTCAAGATGTTAGGTTTGATGATGTTAAGATGCCAGGGTGTCAATATTTTGACGATGCCAAGATGACCAATGTCGAAGGTTGCCAAATTCAAGAAAGACACATCCTGAATAATGTTGATGTCAATAGGATTGATCCCTAAATGTCAAAAGAGATCCCTCAAAATTCTAGTGATAGGGACGTGGCAATGCCTAGGAAGGACACATCCTAAGGCATAAATGACAGAGTTTGTTCTTTAGAAGGACACATCTGAAGAATATTGATGTCGAGAGGAGTGATCCTTAGATGTCAAGAGGATCCCTCAAAATGTTGAATGATAGTGACGATTCCTTCTAGGACACACACATCCGATAAAAAGAGAGCTGATACTTGAAAGGGCTATCATTTGACTTGTTTTCTTTTGACTTGTGTTGACCATATGTCAATTTTTTTATTTATTTTTTTTGGCATGCTGATGTGATTGTCATGTTTAAATAAATGATTCCCATACTTTGATTTAGGAGTTTTCCCATTTGGAAAATTATTTTTCTTGACTTGAAGACTTTTGACGTGTGTGTTAGTGTAATGCTAGGAACCCTAATGGACTAACCTAGTGCGGCCTCAGGGGCTCATCGACAGATGGCCTTTCCTACATCATGCACTTAGAGACCTCGTAGTTCGACACGACCAATGACTTTGTCTTGATGACCAAAGATTGAATGATGATTTTATTTTGACAAACCTACAAGGACTGACCTAATGTCTTGGGGACTCGAAAATGAGTCTTGCCTACTTAGCCAATGCATAGAGACAATGTAGTTCAGATGAATGATGAAGACTTACTGATTGACATGATGGACTTGACAAGATATGACTTTGTTTTTGCATTTTCTAGACATTTTGACTTTGTTGGGGTTTCTTCAGGACGTTTTTCAAATTTTTAGGTCTTTCTTCATGACGTTTTATGGTTTTTTTGTCTTTTTTTAGGACATTTTATAATGTTTTTGGTCTTTTTTCAAGACATTTTGTGATTTTTTTTGGTCTTTCTTTTCAGGCCATTTTTTTTTTAATGTTTTTGTCTTTTTTTAGGACATTTTTCCATGTTTTTGGTCCTTTTTTTTTTCAATACTTTTACAATTTCCGAGACCATACGTGATATCCACTATAGTCATATGATAAAAACATTTCCCCTAGTCAGGTCCAACACTTAGCCAATTTTAAAGGATGTGAAAGGGATGTGCCTGGGGTATTGGGTGGGCAGTATTCAGGACTTGATGTCAACCTTTTTTCAACCATGAAAGGAAGGGTATGATGTCATGGCAGAGGTCATGGCGGTAACGGAAAATGTGCTTCATCCTCGACTAAGACAAATAAAGTAACAATAGATGGCAGAGCAATGATTGATTACGCATGGCGCCTGTTTGCCAAGTTTTCACCATGGTACTTATCCAAAGTGTATGTTTACCAGGTTCTCACTATTGGATGAATTATTTATCTTTACTATTTTTGTCATTTTTTTCTCTCTTATTATTATTATTTTTTTGGTGCCACCAAGATGCCTGTTTTCCAGGTTTTCATCAAGGCAACAATATTTTTACCATTTTTCAATATTTTTATATTTTTAAAGTTTTTGGCTCAACTTTCTAATGCTTATGCATAGAAATTCTGAAGATGTAGACTACTGATAGGCTCTGTCAATTGTTCACCATCTGGGGTAGCCAACTGATACGCTCCAGAACCAAAAGAAGATACAATGACGTAAGGACCCAACCAGTTTGGTTCAAACTTGCCTGGTTTTTCTCTGTCAGCTTGGTTCTTAGAGTTCTGCATGAGGACTAAGTCACCAATGTCAAATTTCCTGACCATAACCTTCTTGTTGTAATTGCAACAAAGATAGTTTTGATATGCCTGTGGATGGTTGAGGGAATTATGCCTTCTTTCCTCTAACATCTCCAGCTCGTGTAGGCACGACTGCCTGTACTCTTCATCATCAGTTAGACCTTTCAAGGAGACTCATAAGGAAGGAATTTCAACCTTGATGGGAAAGATGGCCTCAGCTCCAAAGACCAAGGTGAATGGAGTGGCTCCTGTAGGTGTACGAATGCTAGTGCGGTAAGCCCACAGAGTAGGGTTGAGTTGAATATACCAGTCACGGCCAGTGTCACTGACAGTCTTTTTAAGGATTTTAATAATGGTTTTATTTGACGTCTCAGCTTGACCGTTTCCTTGTGGGTAATATGGAGAGGAAAAATGATGTTGGATGTGAAATCGCTCACATAACTCACGAACGTCTTGGTTTTGAAACGGGCATCCGTTGTCAATGATGATGGATTGTGGAAGGCCATACCGGCAAATGATGTAGTTAAGAATGAATTTGGATATATTTTTGTTGGTTATGTATGTCAATGGGATGGCTTCGATCCACTTCGTAAAATACTCAGTGGCACTAAAGGGACTCAATGGAGGTCTTCTCTAAACCTCCTTCCTAATTTGTGCCTAATACGAAGAAATCTTCCAAGAAAAAACCCCAACTGTCATGGTCTAGGGGTTCTCATATGAGTAATGAGGAAGAGAATGTTTCCCTTGTCTTGAAGAGGAAAATTTTGAAGTCTATTCAAGGTCGTCCTAGTGAGGGATTTTTGGAGGTTTTGGAGCCCTTGCATGTTCTTAAAAGAAATATCTCTATGCATGGTAAAGGAATTTTTGAGGGAAAGAAGGATATGGGGAAGTCTACTCACTCTTATGTTGCTAAGATGAAGAAGTTTGGGACCTGTGACGATGATTATGAGGGTAATGTGGATGGTAAGTCTCCTAGAGTGATTGATGAGCAGTTTGAGCCCCTATCTGCTGGTGTGAAGGGGGTTCTTAAACCTAGAATCAAGTTGATGGACGTGTATGATGAGGACCATCGTAAAGAGAAAGGCATAGCACTTCTCAAGGATGACATTTAGTAGGAGAATCAGAGTACTCCCATTGTTGATTTTTTTGAAGATCTTAATGCATTTAACTATAATAGGGATGAGATATTTGATATTTTAGGATTGGAAAACCATGGCACTATCAATTATTTTAGATTTTTTAAATGGTTCTTTATTGAGACCAGCTAGCTCAATGTTAAAGTTTGACCACTGCTCAAATAGGAATGACAACAAGAAATCCAAAGAGGATGGGTCTATAATCCAAGAGGAGAATAATAAGATATTGAATATTCTCCAAGATGTGGCCAAGGATGTGGGGATCATGAAGAATGATTTTGAAACTTTTATTTTAGTGTTAGAGGAGAAGACTGTGAAAGTGTATGAGAACTTTGATAAACTAGTTAAGATCAATGAATCAGTGATTTAGAATAATTCCAAAGGTCTTACCCTACTTAATGAGAAACCTAGAAATTGGACTTGTAGAGAGATGTCAAGTCTGATGAAGAATGTTGTTGCTGATGGGGGTTTGATGAAAGGTAAATAGGGCTCTGCTACTAGAATTGAATTGAGTACCCACACTCATAGCCAAGATAAGAAACCTTTGGATATTTCTAGTAAATATCTCTCTGAGGTTTTTGATATGCATGAGTGTATAATATTGTAAGACTTGGAGGTTGCTAAAATTCTTAAAAACTTATGACAAATTGTCTTCGTTTGTTGTTTGTTTTATTGATGTCTTGTTGATTTATTGTTGAATTTTGGATGCTTATTTTGATTGGTTCTTTTTCCAACAACATTTATTTTGTAAAGGGCTTTAGGTCCCTTCATAACCTATTTTAACTTTAATCAAATACAACCTTTTAATATGATTCTAAGTTATCTTGCATCATCATATGTTAACTTAGAAGAGGAAGATAAATACAACTTGTTGCTTTGTTCTTTACCCAAATCTTGGGAAAATATATTTTTTTGTCACAAGTGGTAGTCGTGTGGAGCTAGAAGATGGATAATATCATTGCTACACTTATTTCAAAAAAAATGAGAATTAATTCCATGAATTTAGGCTATCAAGATGCCTTGCATGTGCAAGGAAGGTCTAAATAAAAAGTTCCTAAAGAGGATAAAAATAAGGATAAGTCAAAAGGAAATTCTAAGACCCATAGTAAGAGTAGATTACATTGTTGGAATTATAGTAAAAGAGGGAGTGTGAAAAAAGGAATGTAGAACAAGAAAAAAGTGTAGAATTCTCCACAAAAAATTTATTAGATGATAGTGATTTTGATCATTTGTTTATTTTAGATAACACTATTAGTAATGATTCTTGTCTTATTGATTCAAGTTGCTCCTACAATATGACTCCTTACAAGGAGTATTTTCTACTTATTCATTTTATGATGGAGGAGAAGTTTTTCTTGGTGATAACAACATAGAATATTATTGGTAAAGGAAAAGTAAAGTTGTGTTTCAATGATGGAAAGGTTAAAACCCTAGATGGTGATTTATATATTTCAAGACTTCTGATAAATTTAATTTTAATATCCAAGTTGAATGATTCTAGAATTAATGTGACATTTGATAAGTCTATTTGAAAGTTGTTAAGAGGGGGTTTAGTGATTGCTAAATGATCTTAGATAGGGACTCTTTTTAGGCTTAATGCCTCTAGCTTTTGTAACTTTTCTAATGTAAATGAAACTAAAAGTGCATGCATGTTGTCACTCCATAGATTGGATCACATAAATGTAAAATATCTTAAGACTACTCTAAATAAAAATTTGGTTGATGGTATTTTTATTATTTTGTTGGTAAAAATGATTTTTGTGAGCATTGTGTGTTTGGTAAACATAATAGATCATCATTTCCTAATGGGACTAATAAAACTAAGATATCATTAGAGATCATTCATTTGGATGTGCATGGACCATTGGATGTTGACTCTTTTGGAAAATCTCAATATTATGCTACTTTTATTGATGATGTCTCAAGATACACTTGGATTTATTTTATGGATGCAAAATATGAGATTTTTACTAAGTTTAAGGAATTTAAAGCCTTATTTAAGAATCAAATATATTATAAGATAAGCATGTTGAGATCTAACAATGGGGGTGAATACTATTCTAGGGAATATAAAGAGTCTTGTAACCATGCAAGTATTGTTGGGCAGAAGACTACTCCCTATACTCACCAAAAAATGGGCTAGCAAGAAGAATGAACTAAACCTTAATGGAAAGAGCTAGGATCATGTTGAATGGTGATAAGATTGATAGATTCTTTTGGATAGAAGTAATTATTTCTTATTACTCTATGAATGCATCTCCTTGTTCAGATCTTGTTGATATAACTCCTTAGGAAGTTTTGATAGGTAGAAATCCTTTTGTTTCACATTTAATGGTCTTTTTTGTGAGTATTTTTTTCATGTTCCTCAAGAAAAGTGATCTAAGTTGGATCCAAAATCTCAAAAAATGCATCTTTGTAGGTTATGGTGAGTATGTAAAATTTTATAATCTTTGGAATCCTCTAACCTAAAAAATGGTTTTCTCTATAGATGTGATTTTTAAGGAGTTTAGAGCTTACTCAAGTGAAGAACCAAAAGAGAAATAAAACACTAAAATAGTTCACTTCAAGATAAATATAGAAAACTAGAAAGATGCACAAGCGGAAGAAAAATCGAATGGATCAAAGGATGGAGAAGAACAAGAGGGTTCAAATATTTTAGATGATGTGCAAACGAGCATAAATAAGAACAAGAATATCCCATTACTCCTACCTTTAGAAGACCCAAAAGACAACAAAATCTAGTTGACATTTATAACACACTAATTTTTTTTGTGTATTTTCTTTTTTAAGTAATGATGATGAACCTAGATCTTTTAGGAAGGCCCTCTCTTCAGAGGAAAGTGAGTCTTGGATATAAACCATGTAGGAGGAGATGATGGTTTTGGATAGTTTCAATACCCAAGATCTTGTTAGTTTTCCTAAAGGAAGAAATTCCATTGGTTGCAAGTGGGTATACAAAAATAAATTTGGTGCATATGGTCAGTTAGAGTGATACAAGACTAGACTAGTGGCCAAGGGATACTTCCAAAGAGAGGGAGTTGATTTTGGTGAAATTTTCCCTCATTGATAAGTTAACTTCTATTAGATTCCTTTTATCTATTGTTGATGCTTGTGATTTTGAAATAGAGAAAATGGAAGTTAAAACTACTTTCTTGAATGGGGATCTTAAAGATAAGATTTATATGTGATAGTCTTATTGTTTAAGTCCAAGTAAGTATGTTGACATAATGTTGCAAATTTTTAATATGCATGATTGACATCCAATAAATATTTCATTTCCAGTTGGTACTAAGCTAAGTTTACACATGTTTCTAAATTCTAATGATAATTTTGAGGATATGTATAAGGTTATTTATGTTGGTGTTTTTCGTATTTCAGTGTATGTAATGGTAAATACATTAGACCAAATAGATCCAACATAGTGAGAGTATTGAGCAGGCTTATGTCTAACCTTGGTAGATGGTGCAGTCACAGATGGAGGGTCAAAAAAGGATTGTCCAACCATGCAACCTCAAGTTCAACATAGGATAAATAGCACAAGAAATGCTCAAAAAACATGAATTATCATTGATTCAATAACTTGTAGCCTTACATGCATCATATACCACATATGCAGAATGACTAGGGCTCACAGGCTTGTCGTAGGGAATTTACAAGATATTACAATTGGTACAAGGCCTTATTATGGCCTTCAGATCTACTTCCTATCTACTACTAACTAAGAACTAGTTTCCCAAGAATTACAAATGATCTTAAAATGGATCTATAGCTTCAATTATGATCTATGTTGGCCTCAAGCACTTACAACCCTAATGCAAGATCAAACGTGTATGTCAACCTTAGAATATGAGAAGATAACCCATTGGGATATGGAAAGGTATTTCGGATCTCCAAGAAATCTCATCTAGAACTAAAATACCTTAAATGATGTTTTATTAAGTTTCAAACATTTAAAAAATGGTCTACACAACCAATTTGAGCTAGATAAGCCCTAAATGCTCTATTTAAGAGTTGGCAGTGAAATTCTAAGAGTGATAACTTTCTGGGAATAAATAAAAATCACCTAAAATTTGGATATGTTGAATATGGCCTTGTTTAGAATTTATATCCTAATCCACAAGATGTGAAATGATAATGTGGTAAAATGTGAAATAAACTGTTGAGATAGCTATAGACTAAATTGCAAGAAAAGAAACATTTATGGTTGATACAATATTTATTTACAACCAAGGACGATCCTGCATCAGACACCCAAGGTTGGAAGAAAAGTGAGTCCCTCACTTTCTAGGGGTTTGAGGAAAACCAAAATGGTCCACCTCAACTTAAGAAATCCATGATGAATCCTCCATTGTCTTGCCTTTCCACTTTACCAGGTACTCCTTGTACTACTTGTTCCTAGTGCTCCTTCCAATTATAGTGTCCAAGATCTACTCAATCTACTCTGGCGGTTGATGTGGTAACTTCTCCTCCAATCCAAATTCTTTGTTGTTCCCACTTGACTGTCCTACATGATACTCATAGATGTTTGCAACATTGAAAATAGGTGATATACCAAGTTCCTCTAATAACTCTTCATATGCATTTCCTAAATCAAACTTCTTGATAATCTTACATGGTCCAAACTTCCTCATCTTTAGCTTATTGTATGTTCCTACTAGAAATTAATACCCAATAATAAATTCCTTATGTGTTCTCTTCTCATCTGTCTATTCCTTGCACTTATTATTCACATCCTCCAAGTGTTTCTGGACCTAACTATGCAATGTTTCCATGATTTCTACAAAATAATTTTTTCTACAATCCTATCCTCCATACTGATGTCTCTAAGCTCTACAACCCCTCTGGGATGTATCCTTGTCACAATATCAAATGGTATCTTCCTTGTGCTCTAGTTTACTAAATTATTGTATACAAACTCTGCTTATAGTAGAACTATATCCTAGTTTCTTTCTTTATCTCCAACCACACATCTTAAAAATATACCCAAACTCCTATTTATACCTCTTTTTTTCTATTTTTTTGTAGGTGATATGTTGAACTGAACCTCAATTTTTTTCATCTTCTTCCGCAATGTAATAACCCATCATAAATTATTACTTAATTAACATTATCATAAATGACACATGAATATATTTCAAATTAAAAAGACATAACTAGTGGCTAAATTCAATCATAGCTACACATTTCCATTTAAAATGAGTCAATGAATCGTATATTCAATTCAAAATTCAAATTACAATATCAAGTTTGACTTGGCTCCTAAGGCCACAAAGTCATTACATTGTACAACTTTACATCAATACATGAAGTATTACATCAAGTTACATCTTATACTAAAATAGTCTTATGTACAACTAAGGTTCCTCTTGATGCTCACCTCCACTGGTGGACAAGAACATGGTTGAAGCACTTTACCACCCAACCACGAAGCTTACACTTCCCTAGAATTCTTCCAACTTGAAGAATACCTAACCCTGCATGGAAAGTTTAGCAAGAGAACAATTTGCAAGGTGGAATATGGTGCATGCCCATACATCAACATGCAATTTATATCTATAAGTTAGAAAATAAAATGCAAGATCTATGCTAGGAATGGTAGAGATTGATATCATAGAGTTCATACATACAAAATGAACTATATTGCTTGGAAAAGCATATAAATGTGTTGCAACAACAACAAACAAAAGGTTCTGGTAAAGCAAACCTATCATCTTTAAACTCCATTTTAGCACCCATCCTAGAAGGTCACTTTCTACAATACAACATTTCATAACAACTATCTACCCTCTAACACCATCTACCCAGAGGTGCTCTAATCTACTTAGGTATCATTGTTCTATTTGAGTAAAAGAATAGTTTTCTCACATATTTTTATGAAAAAGAAGAATCAAATTGGAAAAATCAGATACATGATTCAAGTAGAGCAATTCAATAACTAATCATATCATTCACATGAACCATGTTTACTTCCAATCATAAGAATTATTCATTTAAAAATGAATAAGTAAAAAGAAAAAAAGAAGGTATGTCACAAGTATGTGTATGTACATAGACAAAGTCTATGTGCATACACATATATGTTCCTACTTAAGTTTTTGATTTGTGCATAAATTCTAAAATAAACCATTAAATCAAATTGCAATCAGTAAATAATATTCCATTTGACGTTTCTTTTATCAAAATAAAGAATCCAGAACAAGTCCATATTAACAGTTTCACTCATACTGTTGCTTCTTTTGAATTCTCACAAAACTGTGTACTATAACATTGTTGTTTGCATATGAACATTCACTATTTTTAATAGAACTAGTAATGTTTTCTACTAAATAGTTATAAAAAAAGTTGTTTCATATAGAACATTCACACTTTAAAACTACTCAATGTTATTCCAGCTAAATAGTTTAATGAACAAAACTTTGTTTAGCTACACATATAACTCTACAAAAAATCAATGTCATTTGCAATAGAACATTCACTGTTTACATCAATACAATGATGTTTCAAACTAAATAGTTACATTTTATGACATAAAAATATGATTTACAATAGAACATTCACTGTTTACATCAATACAATTTTGTTTTAGACTAAAAAGTTACAATTTATGACAAAATAATGTCATTTCCAATAGAACATTCACTATTTACAATTACACAATGTTGTTTCAAGCTATTCAAACACCAAATGATAACATTACAATTTAATTTTCCCTGTTTTTTAATAGAATAGGGTTATCTTACAATAAACAGATAATGAACAATGTTGGTTTTACCATTATCAATTATGATCTACAACTATCCCATATGTCATTTTTAAGGCAAAGCCATAAAAAATTGTATTAACATCATCAGGCTAACCCAACTTCATACATAAAAGAAGAATGCCCATTATTCAGATCTTTGAGCACTTACCTGAAATTCAATGTGCAACTATTTATAAATGAAATGATTCTAAGATCGACATGCTCATCGATATAAAGCTTGAACAAGCATTTGGGTATAAGACAAGACTCAGAAGTTTCAGGGTTCTAAGTATAACTTATTCCTTTTCAAGGTTACAAATAAAACATTCATTGGTCACTCTGGAATCAGCTATTTATTATAGGTCTAATGCATTTCTTTCTTAGAAACAAGGGTCATATATGGGTATTCCCTTAAAGGCATGCTAGTTTTACACCACTCATAATCAACAGGCATACTCATATCTATAATAATTACAAAGAAACAACCCATCGATCATATAGACCGAACCCTACTTGGGTTTAATGAATATTAAACTAATATTTCTCCACCATTCCTACTAAACCATGGTGGCACTATAATACATATCACACATTCCCAAGCATTTTATTAAGCCCCTTTACCATTATCATCCCATTCGATAAAGGAAATTGATACATTAGAAAAGAAAACACAGGGTATTATACCCTTCCCATAGGATCGAAATTTGATCCTCTACAAGATTAAGCATACATAAACACACAATTGATTGGAATGAAATTTAGATAGCCATCATATGGCTAGCACCATCTTGTGAGTTTAAGTGACAACCACATCTTTAATGGATCTAAGCCTCGGCCTAGCTTTGTGAGCTAGCCAATAAGGCTCTAACTTAGATAGTACTCATGTAAGATAGGCCACTAGCCGTGCGACCCAAAAAGGTGATCAAAATTTACACAATACTCACCTCAAGGCCGTAGCAACTCCAACAAAAAATTACATTTTACTAAATCATTTGACAGAATGAAAGAATACCAATAGCATGTTGAGGAAATGATAATAAAAATCAAGCTCATTTCTAAAAGAAATTGGTTTACCTTATTAATCGAGCTTTTGTGAAGCTTGACTCTAATTTTTCCACTTCCACGAGCTCTTCCCTACCTTTTTCCTTCGAGCCAATTGATTCTATTCATTGTGCTTTTCCAAGGTTATGAATTCAAAAATGGAAACATTACTTTTGCATGTTGTTGTGGCATTACCATTATGGCATTATTGCCATAGTCTTCGGCCACTATCTTGGTTCAAATATTTCCATAATGTTTATGGAAGACCACATCCTTTGTGGGTTGCCTTCATGATTTTCATTAGATTGCAAATAGTCTGATATGGATATCGATTATTGAATTTTATTTTCAAAAGAGAATCAATATTTATATGTATATATGTATGTGACATTCATTCACATTTACTATATTTGTTCTTCATTTTATATATATTTATATATATATGCATTTGCATTTATATACATACATATATACATAGGTATAAATTGTTTGTTTGAAGGAATTTATGATTTCAATATGCTACCATTGAATTAAATAAAGAACTTTTATTTCACTTTGAGCTTCCATAAATAATTTCACATAATGAAACTCTTATCCCTTTAATCATACTTAAAAATTGTACTTTTGTTTTCTTCAAAACACTGAATTTAGGTATACAATCTAATCTACAAGCCATTCATTTTCAATCATTGAGACAATTCAAATCATGTAGTTGTGTTCTTCTATATATGCAAAATATTTCAAAAGCAAGTAATCATGTCTTTTGTGGTGTGTGCACCCAAATTCCAACTAGCTTACCATTCAATCTAGCTAAACAATCCTACTTCAATCGTGCTCTCGTCCTTCAACCTATCACTCTACAACTGCACACACTTGCACTTGCAAAATTTATTAGTAATGCTCAATTATTGATAACATAGAAGATAATTTCAAAAGATTACATAATCAACATCAGCCAACTTCTTTCAATCTATTTTCAAAAATTCAAAAATTTCCATTTAATATATATTGAATTTCTTCAATAATTCAATTTACCATATTATAATAAATATGCAATAAAATTGGGTTATGACATCCTTCCCCTCTTGGAAGAAGCATCGTTCTGATGTCTATTTAATCAAAATTAGAGCAGTTATGTCTTTTTCAATATCACATCAAATTAAAGCATATATGTCTATTACAACATCACATCAAACTATATATGTCTATTTCAACATCACATCAAATTATATATGTCTATTTCAACATCACATGAAATTATATATGTCTATTTAACATCACATGAAATTTAAGCATACATGTCTATTTCAACATCACGTCAAATTTTTCCAAGTTAAAACATCATAAATTTTTCAATCCAAAATTTTCCAAGCAAAATTGTTAGTCTCTTTCTCAAGAAAGCAAGTGTGGAGAGGAGCATTCTATTTCTTTCGCATCCTCCCATGTAGCATTGTCTTCTGAGTACTAGTCCCATTGGACCTTAAACTAAGCAATATATCTGCTCCACAACTTAATGTTGCATCTATCCAAGATTCTAATGGGATCCACTAGCACCACTCCTAGATCCTATACCTATAAGGATTGCCAATCAAGCGCATGAGCTACATCAAGATGATATGGCTTAAGCAAAGAAATATGAAACACATTATGGAGTCGAGCTAGATTAGGTGGTAGATCTAGTATATAAGCAACTAGGTTAATCCCTTCCAAGACTTCAAATGCTCCCACATATCTTGGGGCCAACTTGGAAGACTTTCCAAAATAAATAGAACTTTTATGAGGTTTAACTCTCAAGAAAACTTTCTCCCCAATTGTGAACTATCTAAGAGTTTGATTCTTGTCAGCATAACTCTTCTATCGGTTTGTCGCCTCCTTCAATCTACTCTTAATGACTCGCATTTTTTCTTCCATTTCCTTAAGCATTTCAGGTCCTACTATGTGTGGAAAATTAAAATGGGAGCCACAACTTCTCTTATTCACACTTAAAAGGTGAATAAAGGAAGAGGAATCCAATTTTCCAATGTTCACACTCAATAACAATTTTGTGAGATTCCAATGCAATAAAGATTGAAATTTGTCAAGAGATATTGTTCCTAAGGATGGAAAGTGATAAAGAAGATAAAATATGGATGCAAAACTCAGAAAATGCAAAATGTTTGAAAACACAATGTGATATGCAAAATGAACTATTTATGCAAATAAAATATAACAAAAATTGATGAAACTGAAGAGGTGCACCTAGGAGCTAGAAAGTAATGGAAATGACCTCTAGAATGTTGCAAAAATCATTGTTGAAGCCAACTGGGACACTTATGCCAAGTTGGGTGACTTATTCCTATTTTGGGGAAATTCTATTAGGACAGGTTTAAACAAAAAGGGTATCCAAAACTACAGAAAACACTTTTCAGGCCTGGCAGTGGGACTAATTCACCACTAATGGTGACTTATTCCACCTTCAGATTTTGGGAAATTCGAAGATGCAATCTATAGCTTCTAGTCTGCACTTCAATTCCTAATAGGTTTCCAAATCTAGATCTGCATAATTTGGTCTATAGGTGATCTCTAAGCTTCTTTTAGGGTTTTTTTGACTTTGAAATACTTTGATGAATTGATAGCACTTTTTAACACCTTGCTCTTTGAAAAATCTGCATACAAGACCTGCAAAACACATGCAAAGAGGGGGAAAAGTGTTAAGGGTTAGTGAATAGGGGTTTGCCTTGGTCAAACCATGGTTTGGTAATTAAACCCTTGAAAATGAAATGAAATGAAATGAAAAGAGAATGATGAATGAACAACATGAAATGCTACAAATCACCAAACCCTTGAAGTAGAAATCTGAAGATGTGCAAGTATTGGCTCCAAAGTGCTTAAACACAAAATCACTTGATTTCATGATTAGAACATTAGAAGGGCTTATGAGACTAAAGAGATTTTTAGGACATGAAAAATGAGAGGAAAACCCTATATTTACACATGATTATCCAAAATTTCCCAAAAATACCACATCACGGGATGACCTCAAGGCTTAGAAAATAATATCCCACCATAATTTTGAAATACTTTTAATTTTTGAGCCAAATGGGACTAAGTCGACCATAGTGGCGACTTGGTCCCACTAGGGCAATTTAATTGGGTGTCAGGAATTAAAGTGTATTAAATTATGTTTAATGAGATTATTCTCAAAAACACACTTAAGTAGGGCAGCCTATAAGTGTATAAAGGGGTCATTTAAAAATAAGAAAGGGTCAAATTATTGATGAAAAGCCTAGAAAAGTATGAAAGTTTGTTACAACATTTTGAAATAAGGCTTGTAAGTGATAAAAAGAGGTTATTTAGGTGAAATATATTAATAAGGTTCTAGAAAAGTGTGAAAGTGTGTTACAACACTTTACAACATTTAAGTAAGGCACCACTTGAATTCTTTTAATTTGCTAGGGCCCAAGACCTAATGTGAATGTGTTGACCACATTACAACATTAAATCAAGAAACAACTAAGCCAAGGTCACAAGGAGGACCTAAAAAAGACAAAAAAAGTAGAAGGGTTACTTTTTCGATGTCCACACTATGATCCTATCCTCCAACTTATCCCAACTGATGGGGGTATGACACTTTTTCCCATAAAGAGCTTCAAACGGTGTCATGCCTAGGGATGTATGATAAGAGTTGTTGTAAGAAAACTTTACCAAAGGAAAATATTCTTCTCACCTATACTATTGGTCCATACAATACATTTAGAGGAGGTCTTCAACTACCTCATTCACCCTCTCTATCTACCCATCAGTCTAAGAATGATAAGCCAAGCTAAAATTCAATTTGGTCCCCAATAAAAAATTCAAGGTCATCTAAAACCTTAAGGTCATCCATGTGTCCCTATCATAAATGATATTCTCTGGCACTCCATGCAAGTGGAAGATCTCCTAGAAAAATATCTTGTCCAGGGTCAACGATCCATCCTTAAGGTTTCCTAGAATGAAGTGTGCAACCTTAGTCAACTTATCAATTACAACCAAGATAACATCATGCTTGTTCTTGCTCAATGGAAACCCCTTTACAAAATCTTTACTGATCACCTACCATTTATACTCAGGTATGTCATGAGGATATAGTAACCCAGTTGGATGTGCATGCTTAGCCTTGACTCATTGGAACTCTAAACAACTACCTATATACTCCACTACATCCCTCTTGAGTTTAGGCCAAAAATACAGAGTCTTCAACTCTACGGTCATCTCGGATACTTTGGGGTGTCCCAAATAAGGTGCATTGTGAACCTCTTCTAAAACCAACTTTCTCAACTCCCCAAAGTCAGGAATATACATTCTTCTCTAGTATCTCAAAATACCATGTGATTTGATCTCATACCCATCAAATTGATGATCTAAAGGATTTGCTGCTAGGGTGATCTTCACTTTCTCATAGTTCTCATCCCCTGGTAGATACTAAATCACATGTTGTCTCAAGTTAGACCTTGTTAAGATCATGGTTTCCAGATGTCTTTGTCTACTAAGAGCATCAACCACTTTCATCTATTTTCCTTTTATATACTCAATTCCGAAGTCATAATCACTAAGGAATTCTAACCACCTTCTTTGGCATGCATTTAGGTTAGTTTGAGTAAATATGTATCTCTATCCTAGGTGGTCTTTTTTGAGTTCAAATGGCTTCCCCAAAAGATAATGCCTCCACATCTATAAGGCATGAACTATTGCGGCCAAATCTAAATCATGAGGTGCGTAGTTCACCTCTTGTTTCTTGAGCTTCTTTGATTCATATGCTACCGCTTATCCATCTTGCATTAATACTACTCCCAATCCCTCTCCTGAAGCATTTGTGATTACTATGAATCTCCCATTAAGATCAAGGATGATCAGTGCTAGTGTTGTCATGAGCCTCTCCTTTAGGAGTTGGAATGCCTACTCGCATTTCTCGGTCCATTCAAACCATGTTCCCTTTCTTTGGAGTGAGGTAATAGAAGATGCAATATGGGAGAACCCTTGCAAAAAATTCCTATAGTATCTCATGAGGCCCATGAACTATGGACTTCTAACACATTCTGAGGCACCAGCCATTCCACGATCATCTTGATCTTCTCAAGGTCCACAAAGACTCCTTTAGCTGAAATGATATGACCTAGATAGTGCACCTTATCCTGATAGAATGAACACTTGGATAGCTTCCCAAATAGTTTCCTTTCTCTCAACCATTGAAAAACTATCCTCAGGTGTCTATCATGTTCTTTGAAAATCTTTGAGTAGACTAGGATTTCGTCAATGAAGATCAAAACAAAGTCACCCAAGCAGTCTCTAGATACACTATTCATGAGGTTCATAAAAGTTGTTGGTGCATTAGTCAAACCAAAAGGTACCATTGTGAACTTGTAATGTCCATATTGAAGACTAAATGAAATCTTCAAAATATATTATTCCTTAATTCTCAACTGATGGTACCATGACTTGGGATCAATTTTGGAGAACACTGTTGCTCCCTTCATTTGGTCATCAGATAGGGTACCTTTGATTGAGGCTCAGCTCCTAGAACAAGGTCAATAGAAAAATTGAATTCCTGCTTTGGAGGAAAATCCATAAGTTCCTCAAGGAATACATCTTGGAATTCCTTGAGAATAGGGTAGTCATCTAAATAGGATTCCTTTCTGTTAGGGTTACTAACATGGACAACATAAATTGAACATCCCTTTTGATGAGCCTTCTTGAGTTGCATTGCAAAAATATTTCTAAGTTCTAAGGGTCTTTGCATTCCATAAATCTTGATTGATTTTCCATAATCATCCATATAGTTGACTACCTTATCCTCACAATTTACTATAACCTTATGCTTAGTTAACTAGTTTATTCCAAAAATTACATCATATGAGCCTAAAGGTGCCACATACAAGTTGACCTAAGTTTGAAAGGTTGGAAGTTCTAGCTCATTTCAAAAGAGATAGATATCTACCCTCTACTCTATTCGATTACCATACTGGACTATCTAGAATGAATTTTCCATGTATCTAGGTCTAATGTGTATCTTGGATATTATTCTAGGATCTATAAAACATTCAGTAGCTCCAGTATCAATTAAGATAGAGATAGATTGGCCACAGAGCTTACCTGTTAGTTAAATTGGCGAAGCCTGATACTCTACTTGTCTATTATCCACTGAAGTGTGGATTTGGTGATGCTAAGTCTACTGATAGCTTCCTTCCTTCAGCGACTTCAACCGTTGAGCACAATTTGAGGCATAATGATTTCCTCCACAAGTATAACATCCATCACAAGGATCTTTGTGACCTCCTATCTTGTCCTCTCTATAGCCCTTCTACTTATGGTCATCTTTACCTTTGCTTTTGTTTTCCTTAGTTTTCTTTCCACCATTACCATCTTCACCCCTCTCCTAAAAATCACTTCCCCTCTTGAGATTGTAGATCTGATGGATCTTCTCTCCTTTATGAAATTTATTTTTCATGTACCATGGCTTAAGATTCAAGTCGTTATGGATATTGGATAACTGTTGACATTTATATTCCTGTTCATTGGATTTTTGGAAGATTTCATTCATGGTAAGAGGTTCATGCATATCCACTTTAGCTCCTATTTGGGGTATTAGTCCCATTATGAATTTTTGGATATGGAACCATTCATCTCCCTAATACTGTGGCACATATTTCAATAGGTTGGTCAACTTTTTTGAATACTAGATCATAGTCATGTTTCCTTGAGTTAGATTCTGAAATTCGATCACTTTCTTGTCATACAAAAGCTGCGGTAACCATCTCTTCCTAAAATATTGGAGGAAGAGTTCCCAAGTGATCTCAATGGGTTGGATATTCCTTTCTAAATTCTCATTATCCCACCAAGTATTTTCTTCACCTGAGAGTTGATACGTAGCCCATGTTGCCTTAGTTTTTTCTGAAAGGTTACGAATCCCAAAGTATTTTTCCATCTCTATAATCCAATTCTAAGCTCCTAATCCAATAGCCTTACCATCAAACTTGGGTGGTACTACCCATTTGAGATCCTTTCCAAGCTCTTCCTCAATTCGTCCACGTGGACCTACCCCTGGACCACCATCTCCTTGATTTCCTTTTGCATTCCTGCAATCCCAGTCCTTGTGTGCCACTTGGGCTTCTTGCTCTATGTTATCCATGTGAGACTCTTGCTAATTCAAAAGCTCTAGAATTTTCTTCATCCTCCTGTTAGGTCAGTTATTGGAACCACTACCACTCGTCTCTTTTTTGATGGTCACTAGGTTGACTCACACTTAATCCTGCAACACATTCAAGTTTATCGCATCTCAACACTAGGTTCTATGAATAAATGTTCTTATTCTACATCACATAATTCACACATGCATATATCCCTTACTCATAGAAGACATACACATTCATGTATAATAAACACATTTTGGAGTCTTTTCTTTGAACACACCAGAAATATTATATGATTTTATTTATATTAAAGGTGAGTCAATAGACCCTTATTTACAAAAGGCTTCTTGTTACATCATTCTGTTTTCTCGACATCAAAAATAGGACATTCCTCTAGGTCCCCATCTAAATTTACATCAAACTTTATAGAAGAGGATGGCTTACCACATAGGCTCTCCTTTTCCTCTTTAGTCAACAAGGGTCCATTAGATCCACACCCTAGAGGCCAATCCTAGATTGCAAAAAGCCTTTTGATCTTAGGTGTTCGCTTCTCCTGAATCTTCAAGCCTCTCTTTAGCTTAAGTCATGTAAGGACCTGAGCTAATGTTTCATCATCAAGAATTTCTAATTGAACCTCCATCTTGGCATTTTCTTCCTTTTATATCATTCTTATGTGAGGTTCTAACAGTTTTCCCTTTCCTTCGTCCTACCTTTGACCTTCCCATACCTGCATTCAATCCAAGTTCAATCAATTCTTAGGACAACTAAATTTTGGTCAAGGGTCAACTATCCCCAGTCAAACTATGGTAGACTCAAAAGGCCTAGAGTTGAACCCTAAGCTTTGATACCAAATTTAGTAACCCATCCTAAAATATTACTTAATTAACATTATTGTAAATGACACATGAATATATTTCAAATTAAAAAGACATAAATAGTGGCTAAAGTCAATCATAGCTACACATGTCCATTTAAAATGAGTCAATGATTCATATATTCAATTCAAAATTCAAATTAGAATATCAAGTTTGACTTGGCTCCTAAGGCCACAAAGTCATTACATTGTAAAACTTTACATCAATACATGAAGTATTACATCATGTTACATCTTAGACTAAAATAGTCTTGTGTACAACTAAGGTTCCTCTTGAAACTCGCCTCCACTGGTGGAAGAGAACATGGTTGAAGCACTTTACCACCCAATCACAAAGCTTACGCTTCCCCAAAATTATTCCAACTTGAAGAATACCTGACCCTACATAGAAAGTTTAGCAAGAGAACAATTTGCAAGGTGGAATCTAGTGCATGCCCATACATCAACATGCAATTTCTATTTATAAGTTAGAAATGAAAATGCAAGGTCTATGCTAGGAATGGAAGAGAGTGATATCACAAAGTTCATACATACAAAATGAACTATATTACTTGGGAAAGCATATAAATGTGTTGCAACAATAGCAACCAATAGGTTTTGGTAAAGCAAACCTATACTCTTTGAACTTCACTGCGACACCCATCCCAGAAGGTAACTTTCCACAATACAACATTTCATAAAAACTATCTACCCTCAAGTAGCATCTACCCAGAGGTGCTCTAGTCTACTTATGTATCACTATTCTATTCAATTAAAAGAATATTATTCTTAAATATGTCTACGAAAAAGGAAGAATCATATTGCAAAAATTAGATACATGATTCAAATAGAGCAATTCAATAACCAGTCATATCATTCACATGACCCATGTTTACTTCCAATCATAAGCATTATTCATTTAAAAATGAATTAAGTAAAAATAACAAAAGAAGGTATGCCACAAGTATGTGTATGTACATAGAAGTTTATGTGCATATACATATATGTGCCTACTTAAGTTTTTGATTTGTGCATACATTCTGAAATAAACCATTAAATTAGATTTCAATCATTAAATAATATTCCATTTGAAATTTCTTTTGTCAAAATAAAGAACCTAGAACAAGTCTATATTAACAGTTTCACTCATATTGTTGCTTCTTTTGCATTCTCTCAAAATTGTGATACTCTACCATTGTTGTTTACATATTGTATATGTGCAAATTTGCACCCCTTACACATATTCCCCTTTTACACTTCCTCACCTTAGAAAACCAAATCCAAAGGGGAAATTACACATCAGCAAGCTGCTTTTGTTTCGCTTGGAATTTTTATTTTGCGTTAGTAGAAGAGTATTTTTTGGAGACACACGTGCAGCGCACAGACATTCGTGCAGCGTTCTTATGTCCCTGATGGATTCTTGCATCTGAAGTTGGGAAAGGTGTTACACTTCCTATTGGGAACAATTTGTAACATCCCTCTTGAACCAACCAACCTGAAAATGCCTTATTATCCTCACCTCACCTTCAAAAAGATTGATTCTTCATGAAACTCAACCCCCTTTCAGCAATCTCTAATAATTCACTTCATCTCCTTAGTATCACTTATTGGAATCTCTTCACTTCCATCACTTCAAGTAGCACTTTGGCACTTCATAGCAGCAGCAACAACACTCCATCAACTCTGTAAAGCAAGTGTGGAACATGCCATTGTAGTGTGGGCTTGAGGTTTTGCAACACCTCCCTTCATCATAGTTGAAGTTGTGGTGATTGTTCAAACCTTCATAGCAGCAACAACAACACTACATCAACTCTGTAAAGCAAGTGTGGAACAAGCCATTTTAGTGTGGGCTTGAGGTTTTGCAACACCTCCCTTCATCATAGTTGAGGTTGTGGTGATTGTTCAAACCTTCTTTCTCCATCATTGGCTAGTGAGCTCTTGGTGGAGGTGGTAACATTTTGCTCCTCTCCTTTACAATTTGGTTGAGTAACTTTATACTATTTTATAGTGTTATTCATGAACTTTCTTTCTTTACTACTTTATCATTGCTATATTGGCTATCTGTGGAGGTGGAAACACCGAAATGGGCGTCCGAATGAGGAAAACCCCTATACAACCCCCAACAATTTCCCCTCTTTCTTGTGTGTAGGTGGATGTGCATTTGGAGCTAGCTAGCGAAAAAGCATCTTTGTGACATTATCTTTGTCACCTTGGCCTTCATATATTTACTTTATCATATTCATTTGTATCTTTCCTACTTCATAGTTCTATTTTGTTCCCTTAGAAGTGACTATCTAGGCCATCAATTTGTTTTCTGGTGGTTCATATTATTTTTTTGGTCCTTTATTCATACGAACACCAGTGCACCACACTGTCATCCCAAAACCATGCTTTTTTCCTTGGGTAGAGAGCTACCTAAGGTACAATGTTGAAACTAAAAACCAGCTCACCTAGCCCTAGTTTAGGTTTTAGGTCTAAAGATTGGTTGTGAGGCCTTATAGTCCTCATCATTCTCATCCCTCATTTGAAACATTCCTTTAAAGTGAGGTAAGTTAGGGTAGCCTTCCGCTCTCAGATCTCTGTGACCTAGGGCCTTAACGTGGTCGATCCCCCTCTCTTACATTTTTGGTGAACCTAACATGAACCTACATCTGTGCATTTTTTCAGTGTTGGAACTTTTCCCTTGTACCTTGTGATTGTCGTGTCCTTAAGTGTTGTGAAGTTTTATGAGCATCACAACCCAGTCCATGACCTCTAGTTACATTGTCAGGAGAAGTGTGTGATGCCTTCTGATGGATAAGACGAAGGTCACCTCTAGTTTCTCTACGGGACTTTTCTTCGGACCTACAATGGGTCTTTCAACTCAAGAGTAGTTGTTGAGGGGTGAGGTAGGATTCTCTAATGAGACCGATCATGTCCCCATGCCTCTTGCATCTCGCACACCATCATCAGTAAACAATCATGAGGTTGTTCGTATTCCTTCAGAATATGTCTCTATCCTTAGGAAAGGGTTGGGTGACTTGGAGAACCACTTGGAAAGAAACCCAAAGTTGGCTAGGGTTGCTCGAGTTATCAATGAATTAAAGTATATGATGGGAAAACACCAAACAAGCATAGAACTCTTGGCTATCCTCTCTATTCTGACCAAAGTGTGTGCCCTTTCAAATAATGTTAATTTTATAAAAGGGACCACTTTCAAAGAACATGAGAGACAGTTAGGAGTGTCGATGCCTCCCACGTCTGTTTACATGACTAACACGGTCCCTTCTATCAACATCCCTTCTTCCTCCAAAAGATCTGAAATTATCAAATAAAATAGGACCCCCCTGGGCTTTAGCTTCATCCCTCTTATCACTTCTAGCAGTGGAGGTTTTGGCAGGATGAGTGGTGGAGGCTTTGGTAGTGGTGGTGGCTTCGGTGGTGGGGGTGGTGCTGGTTGAAGTGGTTCCAATGGAGGTCATGGTGGTGGCTTTGGAAGCGGAGGTGGCTTTGGTGGAGGCCCTGCTGGTGGCAGTGGCTCTGGTAGTGGTTTCGGTGGTGGCCACGGTGGTGATTCCAGAGGTGGCTCCAGTAGCAGTTTTGGAGGAGGTCCCATTGGTTCTATGTCATCTAATGACCCTATTCTAAATACTCTCCTTTAGAATATGGGTAAGATGTAGAGCCAATTGGCGAGTCTCTCCCAAGCCTCTGCCCAACCTATCTTCCAACCCTTTTTTTGACATAGCCCATTGTCGGTAGCAATTCTCAATGCTCCCTTCCCACAAGGAATGGAGATCCCAAAATTCAAGAAGTATGGTGGCAAAGGGGACCACACAAACACATGTTTCTACCTTTAATGCCCTATGCACAAATTTCTTCCATCACAACACATTGATGGAAAAACTATTCTCTCAATCTTTCAAGGATACAATGCTTGAATGGTATTGTTCCTTGCTCAATAATTCTATTTTCTCATTTGATCAACTGATGAACCAATTTCTCTGACAGTTTTAAGCCATCAAACTAAAGATGACCTTTTTGGATCTCGTCTGGTGCAAACAAGGAGATAATGAAAATATTACTAACTTCATCACATGGTATCAAGTGCTTTTCTCACAAATCTCATACCCACTACTCGATTCTGACATACAGAAGGTATTCATAGGGAACTTACAAAGGCCTTGGTAGGAGAATTTCTCCCTTATGAAGTACCCTTCTTTTGCACATTTGTGTGCAACACTAAAGGAGTATCAACAAACGGTAGTTCATTTCGGGGGATCTTCTTCACAATCCCATTTTGAAGGAAAACCCATCATATCAATCTCTAGGAAAGGCAAGGTTGTTGCAAATGTAGTAGCCGCTACGATTGATAATGACATCAAACGCAATTGGAAGTTCACAAAGTTAGCAGAATCTTACTCTTCCATCTTGCAAAAGTTTCTAAAAGATAAGATCATAACCTTGGAGAATCGTAAGCCTCTTAAGGAGCCTTACCCTAGTTGGTATGATGGAAATAGCTACTGTCAATACCATCGAGTCAATGAACATGATACCAAACACTATATGCACCTGCATCATGAGATATAGGATCGCATTGAGGATGGTACTATTCATCTTGATGGAAGCAATCAAAATATGAATAAATCGGTGGTGAAAGAAAACAGTCAATTGTAGATATACACGGACCCATTTCCATCACATTCTGCCAACATGATTGTCGATCCCTCTGATTCTATTACTTAACCCAAGACCTATGTCAACGTGGTCACGGCTACTTCTACTAAGCAACTTGTAACTGGTCTACCGAATGTGACATTCACTTTTCAAGATGTGCATGTGAACAACAAACCTTCTCCTCTTTACATTCCCACTCACCTCAACGACAACGTTGTGATAGGAGTCCTAGTGGACCCCATGAGCCATGTGAATGTCATTATAGAAGAAACGCTCTTGTTGCATTCATTGCACAAAGAGGAGTACAAAGAAATAAAATCCACCATCCATCTGCACGATGGTCTTTGTCTTAAACCATATGGCTCGATAAATTTTTCTGTCCTAGTTAGACCTAGGGCTATTGACATGGTTTTCGATGTCATTTTGAAGTCAATTTTTTTTAAGTTGAAGCTAGGCATACCTTGGCTAGCTTCCATGAATAGAACCACCTTCATAATTCATAAATGTTTGAAGTTCTCCCATGAAGGTTTTGTACATGTAGTGCATGAACTAGATACCAGCCTTTGGTGTCATGTGGAGGATATTCATTGGATCACTTTTGGCCCACCCCAGTTGGTCTGCTTCCTCGAAGAATGGGCCTACTTTACAAAAATTACATAAATTATAAGATTGGGGGCAAAGGATAGCCAAAATTGACCCTTCCTATAGTAGAACAACCAGCTGCCTCCTCTTCCCGAAAGGGAAAGGAGAAGCTTGCCTCTTCTCGGACTGCCTTGTCTACTCCCCTTTCTTGAGAGGAATATTAGATAAGCAAGCATAGTCTTTACTCATTAAGTCTGATGGTGTCTACTTGGCATAGACCCAAGATCAGAATATTAGATCTCCCTACTGAACCTCCTAGGCCCTTGCACTATTTGTATAATAGGAAGAAAGGTTCCCAAAGGGAATTTTCTCCGTGACCTCCTACCGTTTCTACTCCCAAAGCAGTAAATGGGAAGAGGCCCACTGTTGAGGTACTAAAGTCAAGCTCCCCTGTTGTCTCCCAACCTGCTCCTCCTGCTCCCATTCAAGAGTCTATTCCTCTACTAGAAATGGCTATAGTGGACACTCCCATGGCTAAGCAAAAGCCTTAAGTTCATTCGCAACCTTCGGCCCCTAGCTCAAAGAGTCATAGGAACTACCTTGTGTACGAGTGCAAGCATCAGCAAAAGGCTCTTGCAGCTGAGCAAGATGCTTTGCAGAAGAAGGATGAGGAGATGACTACCCCTATGTCAGGGCCTCTTGTTGTGTCTTCCCCTCTCCTCTCCTTCGCTCCCATTCAACCTAGTTCAGTCTCGCCTTTGGCTCCCATCGTGAGTGTTCCTGACCCCAAAGGGTGTCGGTGTTTATCTCTCCTTTGGAGGAACAACCCTTGCTAATGTCCCTTCTGGATGTCCCTCCTTTTCCAAAGCCCATGAATATTCCAAATACTTTAGTGGTATCCACTGCAACTTTCTCCTCCTCCTCTTCCTTTGTGCCTCTCGCCTCATCAGTGGGGAGTTCACATCCCATGACAAGCCCAAAGGTAGAGGATGGCCCCTCCAGTAATGGAGGGAGTGAGAGGATCCCAACTTATTTGAAAGGTAGTTCTATGTTAGCCTATTCTATCCTACTGAAGGAGCAAGCCCTAACTTCCCCTAAGTTCGTCACCGCTCCTGAGTCATCTGGTGAACCTAGCTATGAATCTAGGGTGTAGTCCTATTTGTCCATTGAGGTGAAACTTGGAACTCCTGTAAAGTGCATGTTTAACTCTCTGGATGAAGTTCCAGCCTTGTCAGGGATCTTTACAAATTCATTGACCTTAGCTCCACAAGATCTTAGTGGAGGGGACCTTGCAAAGACCTCTTCCTTAGCCCTTGTTGCGGGAGGGTCAAAAGCACCTCCCCTAAACATTCCACCACTATAGGCTCACCCTCCTTCCCCCTATGATGATCTAGAGTGGGAATTGGATGACCTCTTGGTTGATCAGTGTTAGGGGGAGGCCCCTTATTTATCTTTAGGTTAGATGAGTGTGCGTGTTGTGATGTGTTCCCTCATGATTATGCTATGTGTTGTTGGATGACCCTTGTCAGCCTTTTTGGTGCTTGGATATAGAGGTGATTTTTGTGTTGTAAACCTTCTTTTGTCAGTTTCATCATTCTTTTGTGTTTGTGTTTTACTTTTGGTAAATTGGGGATGATGCAAAGTGTTGGGGGCATTTAGGCTTCCCTTCCATGTTGACCCAGTTTTTTATTTTTACTTTTTCTTCTCGTGAATTCTTCACATGGTTTGATATAGTAGAGGGTTGATTCTAGTTCATATACTATTACTATACTTATATATATATATATATATATATATATATATATATATATATATATATTTATGAGTTGTTCTAACCTTGAAATATCATATCACCCCTATGCCCTTTGTTTTTGTTTCTCTCTTGTTTTTCTCTTTTTCCTACCTTCTTCTCTTCTTTTCTTGAGTTGTCCCTCTCATGTGCAACAATTCCATTTCTGTGACATCTCAATTTTTAGAAAACACATTCATTGCCAACAAATCTTTTCTTGAAAATCCTCATGAACATTTCCTTTTTTAGAAATGAATTCACGACTGGAACCCTAATGGAATGTATTTCCTTCATCATGGGTTCATAAAGAAAGAACTTGAGGACCTTCCTCTGAGGTGGGAGTGGCTCTGATCTTCCCCTCACAAGGGAACATTTTCTTCCTTTTGAATTCCTTGATGAAGTGAACATCTTTGAAAAGGATTCCTTGATGATGAATCAATTTAAGAAAGAATGTATTTTTTGTACTTTCAAATAGTGTGTCCCTTGAGTGGACCCCTCTTTTCACGCCGGGTTTTCAAGGGACCCATTTGAAAGCTTTCCAATTTGATTAATTTCCTATATGGCACTTCCGAATATGTTCTATCTATAGGTAAACATGTCGCTTTGTAGGTGCACCTATGAAGCCACTTTCTGACTCTTCAAAGTCTCCTTCTCTAGGTTTCCTTAATGCAAGAGATCTTGGATGATACCTTCCTCACAGGTCTATGGGCTTATGAGGCGCATAAACCTCTGAGCTTCCTCCATGTGAGAGATCTTGGGGGATGCTTCCTTCTAGGTCTATGGGTCTGCAAGGTGCTTTTCTAGGTATCCTTCATGTGAGAGATCTTGGAGGACACCTTCCTTACAGGTTTGTAGGTCTATAAGGTGCTTTCTAGGTTTCCTTCATGTGATAGATCTTGAGGGACACCTTCCTTGTAGGTTTGTGGGTCTATAAGGTGCTTTCTTGATTTCCTTCATGTGAGAGATCTTGGAGGACACCTTCCTTGTAGGTTTGTGGGTCTGTAAGGCGCTTTCTCGATTTCCTTCATGTGAGATATCTTGGAGGACACCTTCCTTGTAGTTATGTAGGTTTGTAAGGTACTTTCTCAATTTCCTTCATGTGAGAGATCTTGGAGGAAACCTTCCTTGCAAGTCTACGAGTTTGTAAGGCACTTTTCTAGTTTCCCTTCATGTGAGAGATCTTGGAGGACACCTTCCTTGTAGGTCTGAGGGTCTATAAGGAACTTTCTCTATTTCCTTCATGTGAGAGAACTTGGAGGACACCTTCCTTGCAGTTATTCAGGTCTATAAGCCACCTTTTTGCATATCCTTCATGTGAGAGATCTTGGAGGACACCTTCCTTGCAATTTTGCGGGTTTGTAAGGTGCTTTTCTCAGTTTCGTTCATGTGAGAGATCTTGGAGGACACCTTCCTTGTAGGTTTGTAGGCCTATGAGGCACTTACTTCTTGGGGGTCACTTCCTTGCAGGTCTGGGGACCTGTAAGATGCTTTCATTCTAAAACTTCATAGTTCTACGAGGATATGAAGTCCTTTACTTGTCCTACGCTCTCTAGTTTAACAAATCATGGTCTGCTTCGTCGATGGTTCAGGTATACATTTCTAACCCTACTACCTTTCTGATCTACTTTACTGAAGCACTCATCAATATTCGTGCTCGCTAAAGTGGGGTCAAAATGTATAGGCACGAATTTTCGCCCCTTATGTAGATTCCCCTTTTACACTTTGTCACCTTAGAAAACCAAATCCAAAGGAAAAATTCCACATTAGCAAGTTGCCTTCATTCCACTTGACATTCATCTTATGCATCGGTATAAGAATATTTGTTAGAGATGCATGCGCGGTGTGCAGACATCTGCATGGCACACTTACGTCCCTGACAGATTCTTGCATCTGAAGTTGGCAGGGGTGTTACACTTCCTATTTGGAACAATTTTTAATGTACCTCTTCGACCAACCGACATGAAATTTCCTTATTCTCTTCACCTCACCTTCAAAAATATTGATTCTTCATGCAACTCATCCCCCTTTTGGCAATCTCCAAGCATTCACTTCATCTCCTTGGTATCACTTCTTGCAATCTCTTCACTTCCATCACTTCAAGCAACACTTTGGCACTTCATAGTAGCAGCAACAACACTCCATCAACTTTGTAAGGCAAGTGTGGAACAAGCCACTGCAACATGGGCTTGAGGTTTTGCAACAACTCCCTTCATCATAGTTGAGGTTGTGGTGATTTTTCAAGCCTTCTTTCTCCATCATTGGCTAGTGAGTTGTTGGTGGAGGTGGTAATGTTTCGCTCCTCTCCTTTATAATTTGGTTGAGTATCTTTATACTATTTTGTACTGTTATTTGTGTACTTTCTTTCTTTACTTATTTATCATACATTTCTCTATCGTTAATAGCTTGGTTGTTTGTGGAGGTGGAAACACTAAAACGAGGTCTGACTAAGGTATATAGCCCCCAATAATTTTCCTTCTTTCTTGTGTGTAGGTGGATGTGCATTTGGAGCTAGCTAGTGATTGAGCATCTTTGTGAGATTATCTTTGTCACCTTAGCCTTCATATATTTGCTTTATCATAGTCATTGTATCTTTCCTACTTCATAGTTTTGTTTTGTTCCCTTAGAAGTGACTAGCTAGGTCATCATCTTGTTTTCTAGTGGTTCATACTATTTTTTTGGTCCTCTGGTCATACAGACACTAGCACACCTGAGAGATGCTAGCGCACTGTGTTGTAATCCTAGAACTGTGCTTTTGTCCTCTGGTAGAGAGCTACTTGAGGTACAATATTGAACCCAAAAATTGGCTTGCCTAGCCCCAGTTTAGATTTTGGGTCTGAAGAGTGGTTGCAGTGCCTTAGAGTCCTCATCATTCTTGTCCATTGTTTGAAACATTCCTTTAGAGTGAGGTAAGTTAGGGCATCCTTCTACTCTTGGCTCTCTGTGACCTAGGGCCTTGACGTGGTTGGACCCCCTCTCTTACACATATGAACATTCACTACTTTTAACAAAACTAGTACTATTTTCTACTAAACAGTTATAAAACAAGATGTTTCATATAGAACGTTCGTAGTTTACAACTAATAAATTTTGTTCCAGCTAAATAGTTTAATGAACAAGACTATTTTCAGCTACACATATAACTTTACAATAAATCAATGTCGTTTTCAATAGAACATTCACTGTTTACATCAATACAATATTGTTTCAGACTAAACAGTTACAATTTATGACAAAACAATGGTGTTTCCAATAGAACATTCACTGTTTACATCAATACAATGTTGTTTCAGACTAAACAGTTATAGTTTATGACAAAACAATATCATTTCCAATAGAACATTCACTATTTACAATTACACAATGTTGTTTCAAGCTATTCAAATACTAAATGATAACATTACAATTTAATGTCCACTATTTTTTAACAGAATAGGGTTATCTTACAATGAATAGATAATGAACAATGGTCTTTTTACCATTATCAATTATGATCTACAGCTAACTCATCTATCATTATTAAGGAAAATCCATAAAAATTACATTTACAACATCAAGCTAACCCAAATTCATACATGAAAGTAGAATGCCCATTATTCAGATCTTTGAACACTTATCATTACTAAAATTCAATGTGCAACTATTTATAAATGAAATGATTCTAAGATCAACATGTTCATCAATATAAAGCTTGAACAAGCATTCAATTATGAGACAAGACTCAAAAATTTTATGGTTCTCAGTAAAACTCATGCCTTTTCAAGGTTACAAAAAAAACATTCATTGGTCACTCTAGAATCAACTATTTCTTATAGGCCTGATGCATTTCTTTCTTAGTAGCAAGGGTCATATACACCACTCATAATCAATGGATGGTATTCTCTTAAAGGAATGTTAGTTTTACGCCACTCATAATCAACATGCATGTACTCATATCTATAATAATTACAAAGAAACAACCTATCAATCATACAGATTGAACCCTACTTGGGTTTAATGAATCTTAAACTAAGATTTCTCCACCATTCCTACTGAACCATGGCAGCATTATAATACATATGACACATTCTCAAGCATTTTTTTTAAGCCCCTTCATCATTATCAACCCATCCGATAAAGGGAAATCGATGCATTAGAAAAGAAAAAATGAGGTATTCTACCCTTTCCATAGGATTGACATTTGATCCTCTATAAGATTAAGCATACATATAAACTTACAATTGATAAGAATGAAATTCTAATAGCCATCATATGGCTAGCACCATCGTGCGCGTTTAAGTGATAGTTGCATCTTTAATGGCTCTAAGCCTTGTCTAGCTCTATGAGCTAGCTGATAAGGCTCTAACTTAGATAATACTCATGCAAGATAGACCACTAGCCGTCTTACCCAAAAGGGTGATCAAAATTTACACAATACTCAACTCAAGGCCATAGCAACTCCAACAGAAAATTACATTTTACTGGGCTAATAAATCATTCAACATAATGAAAGAATACCACTAGCATGTTGAGGAAATGATAATAAAAATCGAGCTCATTTCCAAAAGAAATCAGTTTACCTTATTAATCAAGCTTTTGTGAAGCTTTCCTCTGATTTTTCCACTTGCATGAGCTCTTCCTTGCTTTTTTCCTTTGAGCCATTCGATTCTATTCCCTATGCTTTTCCAAGGTTATGAATTCAAAAATGGAAAAATTGCTTTTGCATGTTGTTGGGGCATTGCCATTATGGCATTATTTCCATAGCCACTAGCCACTATCTTGGTTTGAATATTTCCATAATGTTTATGGAAAAATATGTCCTTCATGGGTTTCCTTCATGATTTTCATTTGATTTCAAATAGTCCAATATGGATAATATCAGTTATCGAATTCAATTTTAAAAAGAATATCATTATGTATATATATATATATATATATAATATGTATATATATATTTAAATGTATCTATGTGACATTCATTCACATTTACTATATATGTTCTTCATTTTATATATTTTTATATGTGTGTGTGTGTGTGTGCATTCACATTTATATACATACATGTATATATATAGGTATAAATTGTTTGTTTGAAGGAATTTATGAGTTCCATATGCTACCCATTGAATTAAATAAAGAACTTTTATTTCATTTTGAGCTTCCATAAATTATTTCACATAGTGAAACTCTTATCCCTTTAATGATACTTAAAATATGTACTTTCATTTTCTTCAAAACACTAAATTCAGGTAGACAATTTAATCTACAAGCCATTCATTTTCAATCACTAAGACAATTCAAATCATGTAGTTATGTTCTATGTATGCAAAATATTTCAAATGCAAGTCATCATGCCTTTTGTGGTGTGTGCATCCAGATTTCAACTGGCTTACTATTCGATCCAACTAAACAATCCCACTTCAACCATGCTCTCATCCTTCAACCTATCACCCTACAACTGCACACACTTGCACTTGCAAAATTTATCAGTAATATTCAATTCTTGATAGCATATAAGATAATTTCAAAAGATCGCATAGTCAACATTAGTCAACTTCTTTCAATTTATTTTTGAAAGTTCCAAAATTTCCATTTAATATATATTGAATTTCTTCAATAATTCAATTTACCATATTATAATAAATATGCAATAAAATTGGTTTATGACACACAATGTCCTCCAAAAGTATCCAATGAACTTGGTGTCCCTTTATAAGACTATACTCTTTGGTAGTCCATGCATTCTCACAATCCCCATGAAAAATAAGTTAGCAACATACACATAATCATTAGTCTTCTTGTAAGGAATGAAATGTCCTATCTTAGAAAATCTATCCACTACTACCATTATAGAATCATATCCTCTATGTGTTCTTGGTAGTCCTAATATGAAATCCATGCTTATATCTTCCCAAGGTCTCTCTAGTATTTCCAAAGGCTTGTACAATCCAGTGTTCTGACTACTCCCTTTTACTACTTGACAAATTTTGTAACCTTGAACATACTTCCTAACATCCTTATATATTTGTGGCCAAAA
>VDFB02074156.1:0-25534 GCA_007258455.2 Sequoia sempervirens | reverse complement strand
CCATTTTCAAAATAAATTACTAGTTTAAAAAGTAGTCTTGGAGCACTTTGATCTTTGTTTTTATTCCATCTCAAAATTTTGAGTGCAACTATCCTCAATTTCACGTCTAAGACTAGTATTTCCTGATTTCAGAAAAAAGTGGCCACTTAAGCCCCCTTTTTGGGAACCATCTTTGAGCACTTACTCTTATTGGACATGATGAAAATATGATTAATCAATTGAAGAAGGATTTGGGTAAATAGTTTGCAATGAAAGATTTGGGTCTGACACAACAAATACTAGGAATGAAGATCATACATGACAAAAAGAAGAAGAAAATATGGTTGTCACAAGAAAAATATATTGAGAAGGTTCTTGACAGGTCCAATATGATGGATGCCAAGCTAGTTGGTACACCTTTTGCATCACACTTTAAATTGAGTACTAATTTGTGCCCTTGTGATGATGACGAGGAGGAAATGAGTAAAATTCCTTATGCTTTAGCTGTTGGAAGACTAATGTATGCCATGGTATGTACTTGACTAGATATTGCACATTCAGTAGGAGTAACGAGCAGGTTCCTTGCAAATCCAAGCAAACAACATTGGCAAGCGATGAAGTGGATTGTGAGGTATCTTCATGGTACTAGCCATCATTGTTTATGTTTTGGTAATAATGATGTTGTGCTTGAAGGTTATATAGATGCAGATATGGCTAGAGATGTGGACACTAGAAATTCCACCATTGGTTATCTATATACCTTTCTAGGTGCCGCAATATCTTGGGTGTCTAGACTACAAAAAGTAGTGGCCATTTCAACAACAGAGGCAGAATACAAAGCTGCAATAGAAGCTTGCAAAGATATGTTGTGGATACAACAATTCCTAAGAGAATTGGGAATAAAACATGACATATATATGCTATATTGTGATAGTTAGAGCACTATCCATTTAGCAAAAAACCCAGCATATCACTCAAAGACCAAGCACATTGATCTAAGGCACCATTGGATTCGATAGGTATTAGAGGAAGGGCACTTCAATTTGGAAAAGATCCATACGGATGAGAACCCTGTTGATATGCTTATTAAAAGTCTGTCAAGAGGAAAGCATGAGCTATGCAGAGACTTAGTACATTTGGGGGTGATTTGATGACTACAATTTATTCTTACCCCCTTTTATTGGCTTCAAGTGGGAGAATGTTATGCATAATGACGTGTGAAGCAAATGAAGTGATTGTCAAAGCCGTCCAACTTGCCTGATTTGACTGGAAACTACATTGCATTTACTCCCATGTCTACCTACCGTCTAGAGTCTTCTAGCATCGATTGTATGTATCATCTGGAAAGATTTTATCAACTACTTCATCTACCTATCATTATGATAGAAGTGCGTCGAAGCATAAAACATGTATATACCTGGAGTTTTTAATAATAAGTTTTCAATTCTCAGGTGTATGTGTGTCCACTCTTATTCTCTGTATCTTGTATTCTCTACACTCGTTGTTTTTGTGTGCTCTGTTCATTTTGTTCTGTTGCAATCATATTGTTGCTAATAATGCAAAGATAGTTTGGGCAAGATTTTTCCCAACAACAACCCATTCCCACTCCATCCCTCTTGTCCTCTCGAATTTTATGTCCACACAATAGACCATAGCACTACCCATGCCTCATCAATTTGACTACATTGACAATGTTATTTTATTTATTTTTAATTTCCCACTACCTAAACGTTGGATGTGATACTTTTGAGGAGAAACTATTTGTCACCCAAAAAGAAATAAAACTATGAGAGCCTTCAATGCATAATTAAAAAGATCATTACTTTGTTATGCCTACCTCTAGAAAATTGTTCTATAGACTAACAATAATTTTTAAGAACTATTGAATATTTCTATTATAAAAAAATCTTTTGAACATTTTAAAAACACATGGGATTAATTCTGGCTATTGTTATTGAATAGCAAAGCTTATTAAGCTCAACCGTATTGTTTGAGATTAAGATGTTGTATATCCCCTGGTACTATATAATAAAAACAAACATAAAGGTCATGTGCCTTGCCCATGTTGCTACTAGCATGTACAAGCTTAATGGCTGAGCACATCTGTCGTCTACGGAAACTATATTTGAGGGTTGGGTTGGTAATTTTTCTTTTCCAAATCATTAGAAGGAGTTAGTCCATAGAAAATTTGAAAACAATACTGTCACCAAAAAACTTCTCTTTTTTTGGGTGGCTTCGAACATCACTGCACTGTTGCAATAGATTCAGACAATCAGTTTTCTTGCAAGCAATAAAAACCAATTTCACGACGATCTGGGATTAGTGTGTTCTTGGAGCTTGATAAGTCTAAAGTACTCACTGTTTTCACCTTTGTTGATCAACACAAGATGACTGCCCTGCTCAATAATCTTTCCATCCTCAATAACTTCTATGTAGTCAGAGTTTTGGATTGGGCTCAACCTATGAGCTATAACTATGCTTGTTCTTCCCACCATAATTCGATCTAGAGCTTCCTGAACCACTTTCTCTGATTGAACATCCAATGCACTAGTTGCCTCGTCCAGAAGAAAGATACTTGGATTTTTTATTATTTCCCTTGATATGGCTATCGTTTGCTTCTGCCCACAAGACAACTGCAGTCCTCTATCACCTGTATTTGTTATCATATCCATTCTCCAAATGACTGAAACAATATTAATAACAATACATCTATTTCCAAAAAGAAAAATAATGTTTAAGTTACAGTATTTCACTCACCATATAAATCCATGGGCATTAGCAACCATCGCGGCCTCAATCATCTCTGCCTCAATTGCATCTTCCTTACCCTACAGAATGTTATCTCTAATACTCCCTGCAAACAAAGTTGGTCTGTGCCCTACCATACCTATAAAACGTCTCAAGTACCTCAAATTGAATGTTTTAATGTCTTTATTATCTATTAAAACTAGTCCTTTGATAGGATAATTGAATCTCTCCAAGATTCCAATAATGGTGGACTTTCCACACCCACTTTTTCCAACCAGAGCCACACTGCTTCCTACTTTGATTTCAAGGTAGAAATCTCTCAATACAATAACATTGGGACAAGCCGGATAAGAAAAATCTACATTTCTTAATTCAATATTGCCATCAATTTTATTTGGCTTAAGTCCTCCAATATCTTCTAGATTTATGCAACTATTCCTGTCCAAGATCACAAATACAGTTTTCACAGCATCCGCACCCTTGGCTATGTTTGAAGTCATGCTTCCAGCATCTGCTATAATCCGCCCAATTCTTCCTATGATTGCCATGCAGGTTAGAAATGCATGAAAATTTAAATATTCTTGTTGTCTAAGCTTCCCTCCATACCAAAATCCTAAAGCCCATTGGGATGTAAGGAAAGATTCACATGTTCCAAGAACCAATCCTGCATACCATGATTGTATCTTGATCTCTTTGTGGGGCTCTTCTTGTGTGGATTCAAAGAGCCAGATAATTCTTTCCTCACCACATAAAGCTGCAATGGTTCTATGGTTTACAACACATTTTGTGGCCACTTGGCTAGTTTGATTTTGGGCTTTGATAGACTTTCTTGAAAGATGCTTGAGTAGAACTCTTTTCGTGTAGTAGCAGTAGATCTGCACAGGTTGTATGGCAATTAATGCAATGGCAAGACGCCAGTTCACAACTAGTGAAACAATACAGGCTATAACCACTGCTGATAGACTTTCCACCATAAGCGACAAGCGATCTGCCATCAAGGATCTCATCTGCATAACAATAGAAGAATTCAATCAAGAATACTATATTTCTTCTCATCTGTAAAGATACTAGTTTAATTATTAACTCAAGACTTGCCATATTAGCTTCGTTTTATAGCTTGGAACAAACAACTCCACTTGAATTTTCTTTCATATCAAACCATCCTATTTCAAAGGTTAAAATTTTTGATAGCATTTTCATACGGACCCTTCTGGTTAAGAACTCTCCCATGACTGCAAAGTTATAATGTTTGATCACATTTTCCAGGAAGGACCACACTGTCGATGCCACAAAAACAATGGAGTAACTTCTTATTTTGTCCCTTATTTCATCACGATTGTCCAAAAATAGGATTGATAGCATGCTTGCCACAGTAATAGAATAAGATGGATTCAGGGCTCCGTATCCAATGGCACCAAGGCACCCCATTGCAACATTCTTCCATTCTAGAGAATTCATTGCAAACATTACTAAAAATGATGGAGTTCGAGATTTATTTGAAAATTTTGACCTTTTCTTCTTTTTCTAATGCACAAAAAGAACTCCAATTTTGATCTAAAATATCTAAAATGTTCTTAGGGTCCCAGTTGCTTGCTCTCAAAATTGGTTCAGAGGTATTGTTGTCATCCGTTTGTATTTTGACTGTTTCCTCTTGTAAGTTAATGAGAGCTGCGTACTTGCCATTTGGACTCTGGATCAGCTATAGGTTGTAAAATCCATCACTCAGGCACTACAATTGTTTTTTCTTTATTCCAATTAACAACAACTACCAACTTAACCAACCAAGCATTTTCTATGTAGATTAGAAGTGTTAGATTCAATAGCTCTGCATTCACCATGACAGCGTCAACTCATTGTTGTCGATATATATGCTTGCACAAAATAGTGATACGATCCCAAGGTTAAGGTCTTTTTTAGACCTACGACCTAAGCCTTGAGGGTTCACAATGACCCTGACTACATATCCCCTCGTGGGAATCAGAGGCATCGTAGTTCGTCCCACAATGATAGAGGGAGTTCCATCCCACCTCTTGTATGAGATATATTATCTCACCTTAGCCCATGACTGATGATTTAGTACAAGTGAGCTATCAATATAGTCAATTATAATATAATGATAATAACTTTGCCATTAAGTGTTGGGTCCATACCAAACCTTACCAAGCATTAGTGTACAAACATTCACATTATAAACAAGAGTCATTCATACCATAATCTCAAAGATTATATGCAATGGTTGTTATGAGCATACCCCCATATACACAAGTTGATTAGCTCATACAGAGTACAAATACAATAGTATCAAAGTCATACACAGATCCCAAGTGCAACCGCAACTGGATCATACATAGATCACAAGTGCAACAGAGGTCAGATCATACATAGATCACAAGTAGAATGGTGATCAACTCATATGTACATCACAAGTACAACAAAGATTGTCTCATACACATATCACACTTATATTAGTGATTGGCTCCAACATATATCACAAATACATAGTGACAAGCTCTATCCATACATCACAAATACACGATAACGAGCTCCAACATACATCACAAATACATAGTGACGAGTCCCAACATACATCACATCCACACTGGTTGGCTAACACAACACATCGGCTAACACATCACAATGGCTAACACATGTCCATGATGCATCCCAGATAGAAATAATATCGGTGCATTGCGTACTACACCATGGGTCCTATCCTTTCCACTGGTCGTTTGCACCATTGGACAAATGGGAAGAGGATTTGGTGCATCCCATGCCACACCGCGGGTTCGTCCTCAACCCCACAAGGCTAAGTACATAGTCTGACAACTGGGAGGGGATTCAGTGCATCCCATACTACATCGTGGGTCCGTCTGCCATCCCAAGGGTTTCCCTAAGTAGTGAACCTACCAAACTCGATGGATTCTGACTTCAATCACCTATAGGCCACTGGCGACAAGTCTATCCACCTAGGAAGAAGTAGCTCCCGACAGATACCACCTTGTGACCTTAGTGGTATTGTCAGCTATCTTCTTCACAATCCTCGGTAACACTAACCTCGGTCACTTCTGTGCCCTTAGTGATAGCCAATGAACCCCTTTGATACAACGGTTAGCCCCAGATTACCGTTACCTACACGGATGGGTCCCTACCCATGCAACCGTTACCGTATTTTAATCATAACCAGGGTAGTCTGTTACCTTCACCTTTGTGAACTAGGTGAATGCTAACTAATCCCTCACAGTAGTTTAGACATCGATCATTGGCACGATCCAATGACTGTTTGTCACTGCTCAAATATCCCGGAGGTTCACACACTTGGGTGGGTCATACATAACATGAATCGCAATCTCAATCCACAGATACACAGGCCTATACATAAACACATAGTTATGGAGTTGAATTACATAGACATGTAAGAGATACATGGAACCAACACAAGATGGACTTTACCCATCATATATGTATAATCAAATGCCCAATATAAAGTAGTCAATCTTCGCTTATTATATAAAAGCATATTATGTATTAAATACACAATATTAGATTCCCTTAACTCGCTCATACCCATCTGGTACCCATTCAGCCTCACTGAAGCCTACTAAAGGGAGAAAGGTCAAACCACTTAGGAACAACCCCAACCCTTGGGGTTACCCCCCTATGCCCTCCCCCTACAGACTTGAAGTCACAGGGGCATCCTTCGCCCAAGGACCGCCTACGTTCCCGCTTCCAAACGAGTCAAAGTCACACGTAGTTCTCCTCACATCGTTTATCAACGATACATATGCACCAGTTCCCAATTTAGCGAACCTATACCACGACACTTCCATACAAGTATGTCAAGATTGAACCTCGCCACCATTATTATTCATCATGCAACAACTATACGAGCCTCAAAAGTCTAAGTAGCTTAATGGCTACCATGAGCCTAAATGGTAAATTATCTTTACAACCTTAGTCAGTTAGGGTTCACTAGCCCCTTCACTTAGACACGAAGTCACCACCCACAAGGAAATTAATGTTAAGTTACTTTACTATTGATAAGATATTTTTGTTAGGATTTGTCTTTGTTACTCTTGAAGGTTGAGGATGAAACCCAAGAGTATTCCATCCTATTGGAGTGTCGACTATAAAATAAATGAATTGTCACCTTTCAGACTAGTTTAATTGCTTAGGGATTCTATATTTGTTTTCAGTATAATATTCAAACTTTGGTAATTTATTTCAGTCTTATGGAGTAACAAGATGTTACTAGAGTTATTCAAAATGAACCGGTATGATTATTCTTATTACTTTATTGGCATTAATTACAAACCTTCTCTAAACATATTCAACATTTGAGTCATACTAGAGTCAAATGGGCAATACCATATCCTTAAGATCATCATATGAATATGTAAACTCAATAATATTAATAATGTCCTTAAACCTCAAATTTTATTTTCCTTCCAATGCAATCCCACATTCTTATAATAGTTTTGTTTATGAACTAGGAAATATTGGCACTTTTCAATTATAGCTAAATACTTCTTATAATTGCATATACCAATATGCTCTAATATCGACCATATTATAATATGTTCTTGATATATTTACTAAATATCAAAAAACTCAAGTTAAAAACTCATCCGCTAACCTTAGACTTATTAAACAAACTTCACATCATGTATCATTGAAATAATGATAGTTTCATTTTATTTAATCATAAAATAATTTGGTACAAGTATAGTTTTAGTTTCATTAATGAAGTCCTTATCACCTACAATATTAAGTGATTGCATGCCAAATCTTGTATCAGGTGTGTTTTATATTTTTGTATAGTATTATAAAGTGTTCTTATCACATGGTATTTAACCTAGACTTCCTTGCCATCTGGATTCTATGGGAGTCTCAATATTGTGGTTAGTGAACTCAGTGGTGAGATTCTATTTGGTCCCCCACCATTGTCTACTCAAAATTCCACACCTGGATTTTCAAATGATCCTCCCTTGGCTATAGAAAATTCATTGTTTAAGAAATCCTAATAATCCCAACCATCACACGTCAAGTGTTCTAGCATTTGAGATCTTGTGCACCCTACATGATATTAGTTGTACCTGTAGATTTTGGTTTTCCCAACACTTATAAGGAACGATTTTTATTTTATTTAATACCATTTTATATTATGGCCTATATGTATACGGACAAAGTTACCAAAATTTGCATCATTCTTACACTTGATACTAAAATTACATCATAATTAAGAATAAGAAGATATACTATTAATTTATTGATTATTAACTTTTGTTCATATCATGAATCTCCTTGAGTTAATAACTTTTATCTACAACAATGGATAAATTTTTGACTATTAGAAGGTACCATGTTATTTGAAGTTCAATAGTCGTAGTCATTGTCTAAGAATAAAATATCGCTGAAGTGCTTGATTGTTAAAAACAAACATATCCCCATAGATGTTATAATATAACTTTTAACAATGTATCAGCAACTTTTACCTATGTTTATAAAACATAAAATATATAAATTTTGATTGATGACTACCCAATAATCCTTTTAGCTCTTTCACCGCCCCAGTTTTTACATTTCACGGGTTTAGTTGACATGTCGTTTATTTCCAAAGTATGAAGTTCAACGAGAAACATTAGTATTAAGAATTACTAAGCATACGAAGAAAGAAATAACTCATCTGTAAATGTTGTGCAGTTGCCCTTGCCCGTGCATTGGGGAATCTAAGGTCTCACTTCTCCTCACGTTGGCTTCCTACCCCTCTTCTCACGTGCTTCCTTCCCACGCCTTGCCAAATCTTTAGTCGGCTTCTTCTCCCCTGCATCTCATTATCCTTTCCATCCTTGCACGATTTTCCCTCTCTCTGTTCCAAAAATTCCTCTATTCTCTAGACTCCGCAGGATTTCCATAGCCTATTCAAAATTCTCCAAGCAGCACAGGCAGGGGCGATATGGGCGATAGTTGTCAAATATGGCTTCACACTTGCCAATTGTTTTTGCTCGAAAGATTCTAAAGCCCTTTCAACAGATCATTTTCGTGCATTCACATTTCCTGCCTTCTATTCCTGCGTTTCATTTGGCTTCTTTTTCGTCTCCCGTCACCACTCTATTCTTACCACAGCTATCTTCCTTTTCTCAGCACGCCTGCTCGTTAGCTTCTCCTCGCTGCATTCCATGAGAATCTATTTATCCTCTTCGTTCTTGCTCCCTCCTTTGCACCTCTGAACAGCTACGCCCTTATCTCTTGCCCTCACAGACTTTCTGTTTTTTTTTGTTTCTAAGTTTTCCCCTCGCATTTTATTTCTTTTCCTCTCTTGTGTAGTTTCTTCTCTCCTCTCACCCATCGACGACTTCTCCTCATTCTCTTTCCCGTGCTCCTTTCCTTGCATTCTCTCTGCCTTTTGTTTTCCCCGAAAGTAAAAGCTCTCATTTTATCGTAGGTAAGGAAGGTGATGTCCGAGATTGTGGACATAGCTCCCTTCCTCCCGAAATTCCCCCCATACCATACGATTCCTCCTCCATTTACAGCTACATATTTCTCTCCTCCCTGTCCCTCTGCGCCCAACTTCCTTTGGCATTTTTTTGCATAGTTTTGGTTCTAAAACCCCCTTTCTTTTGCCTACAATGCCTCTTTTAATGAGGTGGTTTATGATTTGTCCTGTGCGCCAGAGTTTTCCACATTGCCTGACTTTTCCCTCACCAGAAATGGGTTGCCATGCTCATTTAATGACTCCCACTCCCCTTCTTTCCTGCTACGCCATCTCTCATTTAGTGGTGTCTGTCTCTTGCATTTACTTCTTTCCTTATTTTTTTATGTTTTTTTTATTGTTTTCCCTACCTACACTGCCTAGCAGTGATATTGCTAGTTGGGGATGTGACACAGGTGTCCGCCCGACTCAATAACACAACTATCTTGCAGTACCGCAATTATATATGCAGCTTTCACTGTGGAGAGATGATGTGCCACGATAATTGTTGTACGTCCTGCAGAAGCTTTATCAAGAGCATCCTGGACAATGTGCTCTGATTCTGCATCCAAAGCACTAGTGGCTTCATCCAACAACGTGATTGGAGGGTTTTTCAGCATTGTCCGAGCAATCGCTATCCGCTGCTTTTGCCCTCCTGACATCTGGACGCCCCGTTCTCCTACCTGCAATATGAAGAATACGAAGCCAAATTATCAGCTGTACGAACTGATTTCATAAGAATAATAGAATATTAATGGATAACTGTTAGCTTAATGATGCAAGAGCATCCGAGCAAGAAGATAGCGGAGTCTATTTTAGGACCGGCGTTCTTGGATTTTGGCAGTTTCCTTATTTTAATTTGCCTGTTCGTATCCTTAAATTAGTGCAGCAGATTCCTGAGTGGCAGCAGGTTTCCTTATATGGCAGTTATCATAATGTCTGAATATTAAATTGTTTACAATCTTTTTGTGAGCGACTAAGTCTTTTAAAGGGCAGTGGTTAAGAAAAAAGAGGAGTTACGAATTTTACGGAGCAGAGAAAAGGGGTATTCGTTGGAAGGAAAAACATTTTCAGCGTGGAAGTTCATAGAACAGAGAGAGGCGCAGCTTTGAAGGGGAAGACAGAGTGTAGTGTTGAAATTGAGCAGGGACGAGTGACGTGGTTGGGAGAATGGTGAAATGGTATTGAAGAGAAGAAAAAAGGCAAGCTGGGTCGGCTGGTTAAATGGAAGTAAAAACAAAAAAATAAAATAAAAGAGAGAATAAGGGATTGGAATGGCAGATTCAACAGGAAGAAAAAGAGAAGAAAGGAAGAATTCAGGCTCCAGGAAAGAGGTAGGGACGAGCAGTTTTTACTTTGGATAATTTGAAATTTTGAAGGAGGACCAATAAGAGAGGCGTTGCGATAGATTGTGGGCAGCGTTGGAATTGATTAGAGTGGTTTGCCTAAGAGAGAGAGAAATGTCCAGATAGAGGAGACACTGAGAGGCCATGTGAACCAAGAAGGCCATGAATGTAATGTGCAGAAGCAATATTTTTTTTGTTTGAAAAACATATTGTAATTAGTTTGAATTTGATAAATTAATAAGATTTGTTGCATTTGTTTTCCTTTGGTTGTGCTGTAATTGGTATTGCCTGCGTGATCAGGTAGTCTGTTAAAACCCCCTAGTCATGACTGCGTCACTTAAACAGGTAATCTGTGCTTCTAGGAAGGAGTAAAGTGTTAATAGGGAATTGAGAAAAGATGAATTAACGAATTAAACAATAGCTGTCAAAGATTTAGTGAAAATGAATTTAGTAGAAAACCCATGGAAAATACACTTTGAAGGAAATTTCTATGCAGAAGCATTCTGAGATTAGGTACGCTCAAAGGACAGAACCCTAAGAATAGACATGGAAGAATAAGAGTCGGTCAAAGTAAAGGAGTAAAAACTGGCCAGAGATGGAACAATTACACTCTGTTGAACTTCATGATATTTTATAACTTACAATTCTGAATATAATTAAGTTAATTTTAATGGGTACAATCTTAATATTTCTGTCCTAAAGATCCTACATGATCCCCCTTAGCTTTTCATTTCATTTCATCTCTATAAAACAACTTGATTTTAAACATCTAAAAAATACCTGTGTATCGTATCCCTGTGGTAGTTGAGTGATAAAATTGTGAGCATTAGTAACCATTGCAGCAGTGTTGATTTCCTCCATGGTAGCATTTTCTTTCCCAAACAATATATTCTCTCGAATAGAGGTAGCAAACAGGGTTGGCTCTTGACTCACTAGACCGATTTGGCTGCGCAGCCATTTCAGTTGCAAGTCTTGAACGTTCACCCTGTCGAGAAGAATCTCTCCTCCAGTTGGATCATAAAAACGTTCTAATAATAAAATTGCTGTGGATTATCCTGATCCGCTTGCCCCAACTAGAGCCATAGTTTGTCCAGCAGGAACAATTAGGGAGAAATTTTTTAATATCTGAGTGTCTGGTCGAGAAGGATATGTGAATTGTACATTTCTGAATTGGATTTCGCCATATACCTTCTCCATTACATTCCCCGCTTCCTCTGTTTGATCGACCTCTGGTACTCTATCGATCATTTCAGAGATGTGGAACGCAGCAATGGCTGCCTCTGAAAAATGCTTCAGATTGGGAAGTGCCGTCCCCAAAGCCCTGTATACCAAGTAAAAGACTAGATACATACATTCCACCATTATTTATAAGCAGGCCTGTTGCCAGGAATCTTCCTGGTGATATAGCATGAGATATGACCAAGCCGCTCCCACGCCATGCCATAAAAGCCGATATAACAAAAGTAAATCCATTGCTTCCAACAGCCAAGCCTTTTGCTAGACCTTGCTTAAGACCTTGCTTTACAATTGTATCAAGTACACATGAATATTTGTTGATTAGACTATGCTCTCCCACGAAAGAGTACACAGTCCTGATGGATGAAAGTGCTCGCTCTACAATTGTACCGGCCCTGTTATTTTGCGCATGCGTATCCTTAGCCAGCCTCATCAGAATCTTACCATAAATGAATCCCGGGGTGATCAGTAATGTGACCAATGGAAAGGTCACTAAAGTCAGCTTCCATGACAAGTAAAAGCTAACAGCGTAGGAACCTATAAAAGTTGTTACATTCTTGATAAACAGTGGAGCCTGCGAAGGAAATTGTGGTCAAAAATCTGTGGAAATAAGCATTAGAGAAACAGGGTGCATCCGCTTATCAAAGTTTATTTGAATAAACAAGAAATGAGTATTAGAGAAACAGGATTCATCAGTATCTATGTAGTCCAGACATTAACTACCTTTTCACTGAGGACGTCTTGGATGAGAAGAGTATCATTGGTAACAACATTGACCACCTCGGCCGTGTCTGTGCCGCTTGTCTCGAAAAATTGGGCATCTTGTCTCAACACAGCTCTTAAATATTTTCTCCTCAGTCGGGACGCCTGTCTTTCTCCACTCCTAGTCCAGAAGAAAGCCTCTGAAAAGCAGCACAGCCAATGCTCTTAATTTTACTGGCCAACATTAAACACTTCAATTCTATCAAATTAAAGACAGAAACAGCACCTACGAATGCTGCAACCCATACTGCAGCAGCCAAATACACAAAATACATAACTTCCTGCACCAGCCACAGCGAAGATGATTATAATCTAGCTACTAAAGCTAAAAAGGTAGAAGCAATCAAATTCTATATTGCCAAACATTTTACCTCGTTAAGTTTGGCTGTATAATCATCATCTTTCTGAGATGGGCCATATCCTATAGTATTGGATAATCTTCCCCATATGATCCATGTAACAGGCACAGATAATCCGTCTCCAATGAAACCTAAAATTCCCAACGTCATTGTCAACATATCTATATAATCCACATATTTGAAAACTTTCCAGATGGCCATTTTCCGAGCTGGAAAGACATCAGAACGGCCATTTCTGTTAAAAGCACCTCTTGCCATGATTGTAACAAACAATGCCAAATTCCTTTCAAATGGGGAATTTTAGGTAGGATATACAACAGCTATGACCAGGAGATCAGAATCCCTTTCAAATGCATTATCAAACTAAATAGCTTCCTTGTTCAAACTGAATTAGAAAACAGAGCTATTTATTCACATCAAAAACACAGATATGGTAATGGAATGAGATTACGGACTTGAAAAGAAGAAAAGAATCATTTAGCGGGAGACAAAAAAACATAAAGAAGGAATTTTAAAATCTTATCGAATTGTCAATTTTAATAATAAACTTATAGTTATATATAATTTTCTTGCAACAGACTTCTATAGTAGCTGTCTTTCTATAGCAACGTCTCTCTGCTCACCAGACACCTCTTCGAATTGGAAATAAGAGTCAACCAGACAAAGTATATTTAAAGGTGACTAGGGGAGAGGGGCCCATAATGGAGCAGAGTCCAATAGTGGGGATAGAAGTAGTTCTATGGGGGGGCCATAGTGGAGCACTTTAATATTCAATTGCAAAACACTTTTTATCCATAAAGTATGCAAAGTGACAAATCATGTGATGCCACATCAGCGCACCAATAAAACATGACTTAGTGCACCACTAATGTGTTACATCCCACCCTAATGACTTATAAACACTCTAAGTTTTGTTGCTTTAAGAATGTTGAATGTTGCAAATGTTGTGTGTTTATGCATAAATGATGGAAATCTTATGATTTTTCTATGGAAATGCAATGGATTATGTACCATGTTTATTCCTAAATGTTCATACTGTGGTGAACTTAGAAAGGAAGTTTATATCTTGCAGTGATTGAGTTGATTGAAATATGTTTTAACGTTAATGAGATGATAGTCAAATCCTTCTTCGTTTGTTGGAGTTGAATGCAGGAAAACGTTCCGCAATGCTCGGGAGTAGGGAAGTATCATCTGAGTAGAGAGGTAATGTTGTATGTACCTTGGAATCGCCATCTGAGCCAAGGTTGGTCTCTGGATCTAGTTAACCTTAGAAGTGAGCAATCTGTACCCTGTCGTCGTAGGTTGTCGAGTGAACCTTGAGTGGGTTTGTCATCTGTACTATTAGGGTTAAGAAACCGGTTCTTTTATCTCCTTGATCTTTGACGTGCTTAACTTGGGTTCGCGTTCGGTAAACGTACCGCTGGGAATAACCTTGCCTGGTAAAGTTTATAAATATATATATAATAATAATAATAATAATAATAATAATAATAATAATAATAATAATAATAATAAAAAAATATTATTATTATTATTATTTATTTGTGAATGAAACTAAATAATGTTATATTGAATATAAAGAGAATTTATTTTTATAAATAAATATGTTTTATTTATTTAATTATAAATAGGATTAATAAACCTTATCATTTTGTATTGGATGAATTTACATTCAAATTAACTTATTAATATAATGTTGAGATCGTATTTTTCTGTGATGAAATTTGGTCTCATGGAACGACGAGGTTTAATCTAGTGTGTATCACCCGAGAAATTTGGAGTATGTGAGGAGCGACGTGCGAAGTGGAAGTCGCGCGGTTTGCAAATCAATCAAAAATCTCCATAAAATCTTGTTCTGCCGTCGTGCGTCCTTCAGGGGTAGTGGCGGACCCAAATGTCTTTGAAATTTCTTTAACCTCGTCTGGAATCCCTGAAATCACGTTTATGGACGGCGTGGTGGAAGAAAGTGCGAAGGTAGTTTCTATAACGACCTGAAACAATCATACGGGGGAAGCAAAAATTATCTTTTGGAGGTTTTTCTTTTGGGGAAAAGAGGATACAAAAGGGAGATACGGAGGGAAAAGAGAGGAGAAGAAAGTTTTACAGGGAAAGAAAGAAAATTTGTCCCTGAAATAGATGTACCAGGAGGGCATGCGGGACTACATAAGAGCAGAGACGTCTTCTGAAGAAGTAACAGACATAGTGACTTGCATTGGCTTCTGTAGAGTTCGTGGTTGACCAAGCTTCTGTCACAGGCACGTAAATTGTTTATATTCTTGTCTGATATGAAGTCATGTGATGTGTGTATGCTGTAGCACTAATGCTAAACTCATAGGAGGTTGCAGACTCTAGAAATGCGTATAACTGAGTATAAAATACTATCTTTTGTCTAAGTATTTTTGGAGTAAGAATTGCGCATGTCTGAGTATTTTATGTCTTCGTTCTGTTTTCTTTTTGACAGAGTTTGCTAGAGGAAGAAATCTGGAGTGTAGATAATAAATTTCTCACTTCATACTTAGCCCATAAATTCTGGAGAAGGTGTATAAAATCTTTTTGAAACACTCTCTGATATAGTGAATTAAGATCAGAAGAAAGTAAATTAAATGCAGAAGTTGTGCTGACTCTATTGTTGGATTGACAGAAAAGAATAACCCGTAAAGAATGAACTGTGTTCTTGTCGTTGTCCTCTTTCCTGATTAACGTATTGTGTTAAGGGTTAATGGCTTATAAAGTGCCTAAACTTCTTTTAAATATTGTTGAGAATACTATCGACTTATAATGTATGAAAACGGTAGTATAAATGGTAACTTATATAGAATTAGGTGAAGAGGGAGTTGCCTCCTTGAGTCGTGGCCTGTTGAGCAGCAGGGCTTGGATACTGAACAAATTATGGAAACATACTGTAAACTGATAGATAATATTAAATATACGCTGCTAGCAATTAGCATTTCCTTGTTGACTAATGACAGTTTCAAAGTATGAAACCAAAGAGTATAAAGGGTATACTCCTTTATGGAATTATATGATCTGAAACTTAGCAGAACTAACTCAACAGAGTTAGTTGAGCTCATGTAATGACTGATTAGTCAGAAGCTCTTTCTACGTAGCACATTGAAGCTTATTGTTACTTAACTTTTAAATCTTAAAGTAGTAGTTAGTAATATAAACACTGTACATGTATGACAGATGTTCTTACGGGTATGCAATCTTTTGGGAAACTCTAGTTCTATAATTTCTTGACACACGTGGCAGGTAGCCAAGAAGTGTGTGAAAGGGTAGAAAAACCCTAGGTAGGTCATAAATCTTATGCCCTAGGACAGGTGTCCAGATTTGAGAAAGTTACGGAGAAGTATTCTCCAGAAGCCCTAGTTTGAATAAGCTTTTCCAAGTCGAGCAGGGTGGGTGAGTAGCACAGTAGTGCAAATACTATGGCCATAGTAGGGCAGATGCCATTGGCTGCCCTAACACTCACATATAACTCAGATATCTAGCTAGCCAGAAATGCCGGCTTAGTAGGAAGGAATCCTTAGTAGTCAGGCAGTGCCAGTTAGATAGGGTTCAACCACCAGAGCTCAGATGGCTGTTAGAGGGTTAGTCCAACATCACCTTTCGCAAGAAGGGCAGGGCCTCCTTCCAGTAGGAAGGTGTGCACGGGGGACTGAATAAGTCCGTGGTTGGAGGTAAAGCACTCAGATGATGCTTCCCTCAATTCTTCAGTTGGCAAGCCGAGTCTTGGAAGACGCTAAACAGATGAGGACTTCTTAACCTTTCTCTTGTACTTGCTTTGAACTTATTTTGAAATGATATTAGATCTCTCATAATTTTCTGTAATATAAAATGATTACTTTACCATGGAAAATGTTGTACTGCAATGTTAAAAATAAAAATAAAAAAATGCTCTCATTGATGCATAGATGATTATTGTTTATTGTACTTTGATTTGGAGTTTTAACATGTGGTATCAGAGCGAGGTTGAACACTAGGGCCTAGGAGTCCACCATGATGTTACAACCGATTTATGCTTATAAGCTAACATGTGATGCTTTGTACCAGATATGGTACGTACTAAGCAGACTGCACGAAAGTCTATGGCAGGGAATGCCTGTTACTTGCATTGTAAGAAGGAACGTGAAGCCTTGACCAAGACTGTAGAAGGCAATAACGTTGATGGCGAAGGTTGGTTGCAAGATGACGAAACCTTCTCTCGCGCGATGGAGAGAATCCGAGACGTGAAAGCGGAGATCAAGTGGTCTGAAAGATCCGCAGCTTCTGTCCAAGCTGAATTGGACAAGAAGGCAGCCGAGAGAAACCAGAAACCTTCTCCTTCACGCCATGTTCCAAGTGAGAACAGCTGCAACAACCCAACCAAAAGACTTAAAAACGAAGGGGAGCACCTGCGTGTGCGTGTACCCCCTGAAATAATCATTATAAGCTCTGACGAGTCAGAAGACTATACCCCTCTGACTCCCTAAATAAAAACCATCCTTTATATGTAAAGCCATTTGTAAGCGATATTGCTTAATAAAGGAAACTATATTGTGTGTTTGGAGAAATAAGAACTTATGGGATGAAATTAATATTTCCTTTTATGTTGCAATTAAACATGATATGAGATTACGATACTTATATGTGCAAACCAATGAAGTTGAACTCTTAAACTAATATAACTTTAAATGAAACTTACAGGTAGTAGACAATCTTAACTATGCGAACTCGCAGTAACTCCGAAGGAAGGCGAGAGGTGGGCCAGTCTTTTGGTAACCTTGAGCATAAAATTGATCAGTTACTTGCACTCCTGCAAGACACGAGAGCCAGAGTAACCCACTTGGAAACCGAAAGAGCCAATTAGGAACCCTTGAGAGGGGGAGTTTCAGTGAGCCATGATGGTGAATCCATTCCTCATGAGCAGGAGGATGAGACAGTTGGGGAAGGAACCCATAACCCTGAGAAAGAAAGGATGGCGATAGAGTTGTCACGAGACATGAGGAAAGTAGTTCCTCCAAAATTTGATGGAGCAAATTCTGGAGATGCTGCTGAGGCATGGTTAGTAGAAATGGAAAAGTATTTCGAGATCAGGGATTATACTGATGACAAAAAGGCTTTATGGGGAGCCTACCAGCTATCTGGAGAAGCGTCCACCTGGTGGACAAGCAAGAAGCTTGAATTAGGGCCGAGGGTTAAAGGGCTAACTTGGTCAGAATTTGTCTCCATTTTCAGACAGAGATGGCTTCCTCAGCTATATTATGATCAGAAGCTAACAGAATTCTATCATCTAACTCAGGGAGAGCTCTCAGTTAACCAGTATTGGGAAAAGTTCATTAGATTGCTCAAGTATGTTCTGCAGTATCATGGTGACGAATACCTTCGAGTGCGGAGATTCATCTTGGGATTGAAACCCCAAATCGGAGGACAGGTGGATCTATTGGGTCCAACTACCATGGACCAGGCTTATGAGAAAGCTATCAAACAGGAACAGGGGCTGCAGTCTATGGTGGCGGACAGAGAAAAGAAAAAGAAAGAAAAATTAGCTGCAAACCCTAAATCATTCAAGAAGAAGGGAGAAAAGCAGGAGAGTCAGCATAAGAATGACAAAGGGTATAAGGAACACAAAAGTCGGGATCGAAGGGACAGAAAGTCTGGAAATAATCAAGGCAATAATAATAATAATAATAAGAAAAATCATGATGATAGGACTTCCGAGAGAAAAAGGCCCACCTGGGGGATGTTTTACATGTGGTGGGGATCATTATGCAAATTAGTGCCCTACCAAGACAGCATGACCGACTCCTTGAGGGAACCCTTTACCTTCCCAGCAAACGGCATTCCAACAACGTATCCATGCAGCAGTTGACAACCGGCAAGCGGAATACCAAATTACACCAATTGAAACATCAGGTAAGCTGTTTGGGACCCCTGTCACAATTTTAATTGATACTGGAGCTACCGAATGTTTCGTGTCGCCTAGGATCTTGAGTAAAATATCTAGAAGAGCAGGGTTTATGCAAAGTTCTTGGTCTGTAGAGTATGCTAATCAGTCCAAGGCTCTGGTAGAGCAATGCCTGTTTGAGGCCCAGGTTGAATTACCCAATTTTTCTACGGAGGTGAACCTTTATGTAGCCCCCGTAGGCGCATATGATGTTATCCTTGGCATAAATTGGCTTTGGAAGCATAGAGCTCGAGTTGATTGCTTTTCCAAAACTGTGGAGTGTCTAGATGACCAGGGTCATAGGGTGTTCATTCAGGGGATAGAACGACCAATCAAAATAAGACAAATATCTGCAATGCAACTAAAGAGAGCTAGATGTAAGGGTTGTCGGGTTTTTGCAGTTAAAATGGAAGAAGTCATCGAACCTTGTGAGACTCAAGAGGCAATTTTCTTTGACGACTTGATGTTTTTGGAGTCTCAGAAAACTGCAACAGAGGATTTTGGAAAAGGGGTAGGAATAAAAGATTCAGAATGGGAAAAATACCCCTATCTGAGGGAGTTTGCAGATGTATTCCCAGAGGAGTTACCTGGGTTACCACCCAAAAGGGCATTCGATTTCACAATTGACATACAACCTGGTGCTGAACCGATATCCAAGGCACCATATCGTATGACTACTACTGAGTTGTTAGAGCTGAAGGCTCAGTTACAGGAACTCCTTGAAAAGGGTTTAATCCGACCCAGTGTCTCACCATGGGGAGCCCCAGTTATTTTTGTTAAGAACAAGGATGGAACCCTAAGGTTATGCATTGATTACCGTATGCTCAACAAGGTAACTGTTAAGAATAGATATCCTCTATCGCGTATTGATGACCTTTTTGATCAAATGTGTGGGGCAGCGGTATTCTCCAAGATTGATCTCCGGTCCGGATACCATCAGTTGAGACTTAAAGAGGAAGATATCCATAAAACAGCTTTTAGAACAAGATATGGGCATTATGAATTTACAGTTTTACCCTTTGGGTTAACAAATGCCCCAGCCGCCTTTATGAATTTGATGAACATGTGTTTCGAGATTGCCTGGATAAGTTTGTTTTGGTGTTTTTGGATGATATTCTGATCTATTCCAAAAACGAAGAGGAGCATCTTCATCATTTACGCTTTGTGTTACAAAGATTGAGAGAAAACAGATTGTATGGCAAGTTGTCTAAATGCTCATTTTTCCAGAAGGAAGTACAGTATTTGGGGCACATTATCTCCGCCAAGGGTATCGCAGTGGACCCAACTAAAATCAAGGCCATTCTGGAATGGCCAGAGCCGAAAAATGTGCAAGAAGTCCGAAGTTTTATGGGGTTGGCTGGTTATTACAGGAAATTTGTGGCTAATTTCTCTAGGATTGCTTGCCCTATTACCTCACTTCAGCGTAAGGGAAAGAAGTTTGTGTGGACGGACAAATGCCAAGAAGCATTTGAGGTTTTGAAAGAAAAATTGACATCAGCTCCGATTTTGCAAGTACCTGATCCAGATGGGCATTTCGTAGTTACCACGGATGCCTCGGGGGAAGGATTAGGTGGAGTGCTCATGCAAGATGAAAAAGTCATTGCGTACGAATCGCGAAAGTTGAAAGAATTATGAACTTAATTATGCTCCTCATGACCTTGAATTAGCTGCCATTGTTCACGCACTACAAGTTTGGAGGCATTACTTACTAGGAAAACCCTTCGAATTAAGGTCTGATCACAGAGGATTGCAATATTTATTCACTCAACCCAACCTTAATGCTCGGCAAAGAAGGTGGCTTGAGTTAATTTCTGATTATGACTTTGAGATCAGCTACATCAAAGGGAAAGAAAATCGGGTAGCAGACGCCCTAAGTCGGAGGAGACATATAACCTCCATGTTATCAGTACATACCAATTTTCGGGAACAAGTCCTTCAATCCTCTATAGAAGATGGGTATTATCAGCAAGTTAAGCTAGCCCTATTGAAGGATCCTCAAGATCACAGGTATGACAGATTTCAGTTTGATACTGATGGGGTACTTAGATATAAAGGAAGAATGTACGTTCCGGATGCTGGGGAGTTAAGAAAACTAGTTCTTCATGAGATCCATGATGCACCCTATTCTGGACATCCTGGGGTGTCTAAACTTATGGCAGATATGCGACCCTTGTATTTTTGGAAGGGAATGAAGAGAGATGCTGCGAAATATGTGGCAGAATGCTTAGAGTGTCAGAGAGTTAAAGCTGAGCACCTTCACCCAGCAGGCTTACTATATCCGCATGAAGTTCCTGGATGGAAGTGGTAGGTGATTAGTATGGACTTTGTTCAAGGACTCCCAATGTCCAGAGGAAAACATAATTCAATTTTGGTGGTGGTGGATAAGCTCACCAAGGTTGCACATTTTATTCCAGGAAACCTAACCGATGGAGCACCAGCAATAGCAAGGAAATTTGTGCAAGAAATCTTTAGATTGCATGGGGTTCCAGAAAAGATCATCTTGGATAGAGATGCTAGAATGACCTCAAGGTTTTGGCAAACGCTATTCGCTTCCCTTGGGACTCAATTGAACATTAGCTCTGGATATCACCCAGAGACAGATGGTCAGATAGAGAGGGTGAACCAAGTACTAGAGGATCTTCTGAGAGTTTATTGTATGGATCAGTAGTATAAATGGGAAGATTATCTTCCGTTTGTTGAGTTTGCTTACAACAATACCTATCATTCCGCCATTAAGATGGCACCATTTGAGGCGTTATACGGGCGCAAGTGCCGCACTCCTATAAGCTGGGATAAGCTAGAAGATAGGATTAGCCTTGGCCCTGAGATGCTTTCAGAAATGGAAGAACAAATCAGAGTGATTAGAAAAAGGTTAGCTGAAGCAAATGATAGGCAGAAAAGCTATTCAGATGCTAAGAGAACACCCAGACATTTCGCTATAGGTGACAAAGTGTTGTTAAGGGTTAAACCTCAGAAGAGTGCTATCAAATTTGGAAAATCCACCAAGCTTGCGCCAAGATATGTGGGACCGTTTGATGTATTGGAGGAAATCAATCCTGTGGCATATCGGATTGCTCTACCGCCAGCCCTATCTAGAATGTATAATGTTTTTCATGTTTCTTATTTAAAGAAGTATATACCTAGCAGTAACCATGTAATTAACTGGAATGCTTTACAGGTGCAGGATCCAAGAGTGGTGTCGATCGAGCCTAGCAGGGTACTCGAGATGCGTAAGATTCGCTTACGAAATCGAGAAGTGATTCAATGTAAGGTCCAGTAGGACCAGTATTCTGAGGATGGTGCCACCTGGGAGGATCTCCAGGATATTAGGCAGAGATTCCCTCATCTTTTAGAGGACTATGAGCTTCCTTTTTAGACTCTTTTGTTATTAATCATGTTTGTATAAAAACTCAATATCATCGGGGACGATGACTCTTAAGGGGGGAGAGATGTTACATCCCACCCTAATGACTTATAAACACTCTAAGTTTTGTTGCTTTAAGAATGTTGAATGTTGCAAATGTTGTGTGTTTATGCATAAATGATGGAAATCTTATGATTTTTCTATGGAAATGCAATGGATTATGTACCATGTTTATTCCTAAATGTTCATACTGTGGTGAACTTAGAAAGGAAGTTTATATCTTGCAGTGATTGAGTTGATTGAAATATGTTTTAACGTTAATGAGATGATAGTCAAATCCTTCTTCGTTTGTTGGAGTTGAATGCAGGAAAACGTTCCGCAATGCTCGGGAGTAGGGAAGTATCATCTGAGTAGAGAGGTAATGTTGTATGTACCTTGGAATCGCCATCTGAGCCAAGGTTGGTCTCTGGATCTAGTTAACCTTAGAAGTGAGCAATCTGTACCCTGTCGTCGTAGGTTGTCGAGTGAACCTTGAGTGGGTTTGTCATCTGTACTATTAGGGTTAAGAAACCGGTTCTTTTATCTCCTTGATCTTTGACGTGCTTAACTTGGGTTCGCGTTCGGTAAACGTACCGCTGGGAATAACCTTGCCTGGTAAAGTTTATAAATATATATATAATAATAATAATAATAATAATAATAATAATAATAATAATAATAATAATAATAAAAAAATATTATTATTATTATTATTTATTTGTGAATGAAACTAAATAATGTTATATTGAATATAAAGAGAATTTATTTTTATAAATAAATATGTTTTATTTATTTAATTATAAATAGGATTAATAAACCTTATCATTTTGTATTGGATGAATTTACATTCAAATTAACTTATTAATATAATGTTGAGATCGTATTTTTCTGTGATGAAATTTGGTCTCATGGAACGACGAGGTTTAATCTAGTGTGTATCACCCGAGAAATTTGGAGTATGTGAGGAGCGACGTGCGAAGTGGAAGTCGCGCGGTTTGCAAATCAATCAAAAATCTCCATAAAATCTTGTTCTGCCGTCGTGCGTCCTTCAGGGGTAGTGGCGGACCCAAATGTCTTTGAAATTTCTTTAACCTCGTCTGGAATCCCTGAAATCACGTTTATGGACGGCGTGGTGGAAGAAAGTGCGAAGGTAGTTTCTATAACGACCTGAAACAATCATACGGGGGAAGCAAAAATTATCTTTTGGAGGTTTTTCTTTTGGGGAAAAGAGGATACAAAAGGGAGATACGGAGGGAAAAGAGAGGAGAAGAAAGTTTTACAGGGAAAGAAAGAAAATTTGTCCCTGAAATAGATGTACCAGGAGGGCATGCGGGACTACATAAGAGCAGAGACGTCTTCTGAAGAAGTAACAGACATAGTGACTTGCATTGGCTTCTGTAGAGTTCGTGGTTGACCAAGCTTCTGTCACAGGCACGTAAATTGTTTATATTCTTGTCTGATATGAAGTCATGTGATGTGTGTATGCTGTAGCACTAATGCTAAACTCATAGGAGGTTGCAGACTCTAGAAATGCGTATAACTGAGTATAAAATACTATCTTTTGTCTAAGTATTTCTGGAGTAAGAAGTGCGCATGTCTGAGTATTTTATGTCTTCTTTCTGTTTTCTTTCTGACTGAGTTTGCTAGAGGAAGAAATCTGGAGTGTAGATAATAAATTTCTCACTTCATACTTAGCCCATAAATTCTGGAGAAGGTGTATAAAATCTTTTTGAAACACTCTCTGATATAGTGAATTAAGATCATAAGAAAGTAAATTAAATGCAGAAGTTGTGCTGACTCTATTGTTGGATTGACAGAAAAGAATAACCCGTAAAGAATGAACTGTGTTCTTGTCGTTGTCCTCTTTCCTGATTAACGTATTGTGTTAAGGGTTAATGGCTTATAAAGTGCCTAAACTTCTTTTAAATATTGTTGAGAATACTATCGACTTATAATGTATGAAAACGGTAGTATAAATGGTAACTTATATAGAATTAGGTGAAGAGGGAGTTGCCTCCTTGAGTCGTGGCCTGTTGAGCAGCAGGGCTTGGATACTGAACAAATTATGGAAACATACTGTAAACTGATAGATAATATTAAATATACGCTGCTAGCAATTAGCATTTCCTTGTTGACTAATGACAGTTTCAAAGTATGAAACCAAAGAGTATAAAGGGTATACTCCTTTATGGAATTATATGATCTGAAACTTAGCAGAACTAACTCAACAGAGTTAGTTGAGCTCATGTAATGACTGATTAGTCAGAAGCTCTTTCTACGTAGCACATTGAAGCTTATTGTTACTTAACTTTTAAATCTTAAAGTAGTAGTTAGTAATATAAACACTGTACATGTATGACAGATGTTCTTACGGGTATGCAATCTTTTGGGAAACTCTAGTTCTATAATTTCTTGACACACGTGGCAGGTAGCCAAGAAGTGTGTGAAAGGGTAGAAAAACCCTAGGTAGGTCATAAATCTTATGCCCTAGGACAGGTGTCCAGATTTGAGAAAGTTACGGAGAAGTATTCTCCAGAAGCCCTAGTTTGAATAAGCTTTTCCAAGTCGAGCAGGGTGGGTGAGTAGCACAGTAGTGCAAATACTATGGCCATAGTAGGGCAGATGCCATTGGCTGCCCTAACACTCACATATAACTCAGATATCTAGCTAGCCAGAAATGCCGGCTTAGTAGGAAGGAATCCTTAGTAGTCAGGCAGTGCCAGTTGGATAGGGTTCAACCACCAGAGCTCAGATGGCTGTTAGAGGGTTAGTCCAACATCACCTTTCGCAAGAAGGGCAGGGCCCCCTTCCAGTAGGAAGGTGTGTGCGGGGGACTGAATAAGTCCGTGGTTGGAGGTAAAGCACTCAGATGATGCTTCCCTCAATTCTTCAGTTGGCAAGCCGAGTCTTGGAAGACGCTGAACAAATGAGGACTTCTTAACCTTTCTCTTGTACTTGCTTTGAACTTATTTTGAAATGATATTAGATCTCTCATAATTTTCTGTAATATAAAATGATTACTTTACCATGGAAAATGTTGTACTGCAATGTTAAAAATAAAATAAAAAAATGCTCTCATTGATGCATAGATGATTATTGTTTATTGTACTTTGATTTGGAGTTTTAACACTATGGGTCTCACTTTTTTTTTGGGTCTTTTTGGATACCTCAAAAAAAAGCATGCTGATGTGACATCATATTTGATGATGTGGCCCTAAAACGAAATATAGAAGCACGTAAGTTCCCAAATAAATTGCTGTACAAAATTAGGAGTGATTTGAAATTTCCATTAACGTAAGTGCACTA
>VDFB02074155.1:0-43606 GCA_007258455.2 Sequoia sempervirens | reverse complement strand
CAAATAAAATCACATGAACAAAGAAGAAAATATGCAAAATAATAAACACAATTTTTTTGATAAATTGTCCTTGAAAAAACCCTAAAGGGAAAATGAGTTCAGCATATGAGGAATTTTTATTAAACTCCAAAAAAATCACATGAACAAAGAAGAAAATATGCAAAACAATAAACACAATATTTTTTGACAAATTGTTCTTGGAAAAACCACGAAGGGAAAATGAGTTCAATAGATGAGGAATTTTTATTAAACTTCAAGAAATCAAGAGTTACATAAACTGCTTGCATCTTACTAGTAGAGCTCCAAAAAAATTTTCTTCTCTGGAAATTCTTCCCTCAATTTATCCTGCTGAAATTTCATTGTTGTTGTATCCAACGCTATTACTGTGCCTTGCTATCACTGCAAATCTTTCCCAAGCGTTTTTTCTCTAGATCCCCTTTTATAATCTTCTCATTGAGCAACCAATGGCCACAATTTAATCTCAATCGATGGCTAAGATTATTTGGACTCTAACTAACCAATTTATAGAAGTCTCTAGAGAAATCAATTAATTAATATTTCTTGGTATGGAGACACCTATCCAAGGTACAAAAACTAACACTCCCTCTTAGCGAGGAAGGTGTTCTACATAACACCCAATTTATCTTTGAAGAAGATAAATTCCAACTTCCCTGATTCCTTTGTCAAAATGTCTGCTACCTATTGATCTGTAGATATATACTATAGCTAAAAAATCCTCCATTGTACACAATCCCTGATGAAGTGATACTTGATGTCTATATGCTTAGACCTATTATGAAACACTGAATTCTTAGATAATATGATGCAACTCTAATTGTCACAGTGTATCATCGTAGTCTCAACCCTCTAACCAAACAAGCCTACCAACAACTTTTGAAGCCATGTAGCCTCACAAACTTCCATTCTAGTTTCTATGTACTTTGCTTCTACAAAACTCAAAGCCATGGACTTTTGCTTCCTACTATACCAAGAGACAACTCTTGATCCCAAGGTAAAGCAACACCCTAAAGTGTTTTTCCTATCCATAGTACTGCCTGCCTAGTCTACGTCAGTATAGCCTATCAATTTGATACCATCACCTTGAGCATATCTAATCCCATAACTAAAATTTTACTGCACAAATGCTACAACACATGGTTTGTCATTGTCCAATGCACTCTTTTTAGCGCAACCAGGAACTGAATAAGAGAGTTTACTACAAAGGATACATCTATCTTGGTGTTGACCAAATACATGAGAGATCCAGTCAACTATGTATACAAGATGGGGTCTACATCCTTCTCCCTAGATGAGTCTACCTTCTTCCAATTGCAATAGATAATGTTATCACATCAAGCGGTTGTTTTCCTACATTGTCAAATCCTCAATAGATAAAGAGTGGTTGTAATTGGATTTTTCCTACTCCAATCTTATCCAAAAGGTTTATGCTATACACATTAAGAAGCAAACTATTTTCAATGATAGTTCTCTTTATCCTAGTCTTATTAACAAGGGCTATTATCATGAAAGCTTCATTTTTTTGCACTTCCAAGGAAGGTGAATCACTTTGGTGGAAAACAATGTCTGAACTCATTCCTTGAATGAGGGATACTATATCATTTGGTTGCATATTAGGAGGGGTAGAATTTTTTTGTAAAGAACTTTGAATCATGTTATGATAATGAGGAGAGGCTTGAATAAGATCCCCTAAGGATATAGATTAGTAGGAGTATTTTTAAGTTTTTAAACAAGATCATACTCCTTTCCACTATGTAAAGGTAAATGAAGAGCACTAGGTAAAATGGGTTGAGGAAATGGTAGTGAGGTAGGAATTATTTTTGGTTTCCTATTATTCCTTTTATTATATGTATGAGCAATGGTATTATAAATTCACAACTACAAAAAAAATGACACTATCAAGTTGCCTTGTAAAGTTCAAGATATCTCCTAGAGGTAGTGGTTTCTTTTTAGATGGTTCCGAATAAAACATGGGTTTATTTTGAACTAGAGGTTGATGTGAGGGTGGATAAAGGATAAGAAGTGGCTCAGGAGATTGCTTCAAGGGATATTTAATGTGGATAACCTCAAAAGACTTATCCTTATTTTGATGATCTTTTTTAAAAAGGGGAGTCTAATATCACCTCATCATTCCATTCTAACAAAGTTCCAAATTAATACAGCCAAGCATTATGACTTACCTCAATGGCTTTCACTGGCCTTCCTGGTAGTGAGACATTCTTGTAGAGCGGAAACAAGACTTTGACTGCCATTCCACTGCAGCAAATTACCTAACAAACCTGCCTTCTATGTTCCATCTCCATCCTGCACTGGACGGGTTCCATGCTTATGCTTCAGGGGCTTTCCTTGTTACTCCCACTATCAAGTGCCTTTATGTTATTCCTCGTGGACCCTTCTCAAAACCCTTTGAGTCATGATCCCTCTGCTCACCTATAATTGCTGGAATACCCAATAATGGTGTCCCCATTTTAAGTTATGTATTATGCCATTGAAACCCATGAAATAACCAACCCTTTATTCTAGTTTTGTCAGTTGTTATATGTTGGGTCATTATTTTAATTTTCTTAAGTAAGGATAAATATTTCCTACTAAACTTGTTTGAGCCTCAAGTTTTTAATCACGTGGATTGTGGTCTCATTGACCTAGTTGGGTCCCTCTTTTAAGACTAACAATTTTGACATGTGCAGATATGAAAATCCTTGATGGTCATTCAATCATTTAGAGTAGATCTCGGTCATTCCTCGTGTGCCCATTCTATTTCATTACTTACTATTTTATTCTCATGGACTAGCAGGCATAAGCCATGTGTCATGTGCATTGGTGGGCCTGGTGTCTTTGATAAAGATTGCAGATGATATTAAAAGGAAATCAATGGTGATTATTGAATGATGTGGTTGCATCTTCACTGTTCCCCTCACACCTTCTCTATTTTATTCTTCATTAAAATATTTGAACAGGTTGGCGAACGGTCATCACATATCTTGTCCAACTATGGCCCCAATGTTTCCAAGGATTCAACAAGTAGAGCTTTGAAGATAATCAATTGTCAATAGAGGGTGATGTGGGTCAATCTTGACTACTCCCCACTATCTTGTGTGGGTCCCACCTTTACTGACTGATTTTTAACGTGGTGGTGGGCAATTGCCATGTGGAATAAGCTAGAGGGTGTGGAAGCATTGGAGTAAAGACAAATATTAATGAAATATTTCAACATGGGGTATACAAAATAAAGTATACATTACTAAAAGAAGATATAATGAATGTGTTTGAGATCTTTTAATCTTGGCCCCGTTGATTGTGTAAGAGGAATAAGGCTACAAGAAATTGGTCTTGGATTAAGATGTGAGTATGTAGAGGTCATAAGATTTAATCTTAGCCCTTCCTTGTCTCCCCACTGATGAAAGTTACACATGGGTTAAGACTCATGAGGGCGAGGGGAAGAAGACATGTGGACTCTAGCTACAATAACAAAGGAATGGTGGAGCCCACAATTCACTAGCAAGTGGTTCTACGTGGATTACTATCACTTGATAAGTATTGCGGCTACATACAATTAGGTTTTTCAAATAAAGATGACTAAATATGGATTGTCCATCAGTTAGCATGCCCATACAATCAATAGCTGGCATTCAAAACTTAGTTTGAGGGAAACTGAGCCATTCTAGTTCACATGAGTGAGCCTTAATAATGGAAAGGACGTCGAGATACTGAAGCAGGAGGTTGCATAGCTATTAAAAATTGTCTTGAAAGCATGATTGAGCATTGTGAAGGATATTCTACACACTTGGAGAGCTGGTGTTGTGGTTTTCAAGCTTGTATGACATTGAGGCTAGGGTTATCAACCTGCAAAAGAACCAGTATGTAAATTACTACCTTCCCATTAGAATTATTGATAAATTGTGGTTTCCCAAACCTTTGAGTCAAATAGGGTTTTTCTCAGTTCTTCATTTTAACGTTTTATATTCATAAAAGAGAATTGATTGGTCCTACATTGTTGTAGTCTGTGTCAAACCCTATCTGAGCCGTAAGTTTTGTTCTAAGAAACCAAAAACCCTACTTTGTAATTCCTTTTGTGTCATGGCTCCCAAAGCCCAATGAAAAGCATCTTCATCTAAAGGGGAAGCTTCTGCTCCTAAAAGGACTCTAAATAAAAACCTTACTAACTAGTTTCCACCCTTGACTAGTGAAAAACCTAAGGGTCAGCTACTTCTCTAAGGTCCGCAAGTAGTTGAGGGTTTCATTGACAAGAATAGTTCTATTAAGGATGTAAAATTACCTTATACTAGGTGGGAATTGTTCTATGGTTGGTTCATAAATAGAAACATGGGTATTCTAGTGGGTAAACCCTAGAATTGTGACCTAGGGAAGTTGATTGTACCCAATGTTTACCTATATATTGACTTGATTAAAGTAGTGGCCACCAATTATGATATAGTTATAAGGACTATAAGAACATATGATGGGAGGGAGATGGTCAAAATTACCAAGGATGAATTTTCTCATGTCTTCAAACTTTCACTAGGTGGATTTATGAAATTCCTAAAATCAATGAAAACACTCTTAAGGAGGAGTATGATAAGACTAAGATTGTATTCAGAGTCCACATCCTGCCAATATATCTAGTAGAAATTGGGGACCGAAGAATTAAAATAGGGCAATATGATAATGAGCCTTTCCTTGTTAGTTATTTTATTTCCTACTTCCAGAAAACCTTTACTCCATTTTCCAGATAATTGGTTATCATCTCATCATAGGAATACCTATGGCATGGATGTATATGGTAGCCCATATTCAATACCCTCAAATTGTATAGTATATAACTATACGCGGTTTCTTGTAGAAATAATTCAAGAGCCTGGTTTGATAAGGTTAAAGAAAGGTGGAGATGGAGTAAAGTTTAGTTGGTACTCACTATTAATGCATATGATTTTGTTCAAAGGGGCATCTTAGTTTGGGAAGAATATGAATTTGGATAGGAAAGAGGGTAATTTGGATTTTCCTAGTGTTGGACTATTGTCTTGGACAAGGATGACAGGACATATAATTATGTAACATTTCAAAACTTGTTTGCTTTAGAATTGAAGAGAGCCCTAGTTGTGAATATGCCTAGAATTCCCATAGCTTGCATTACTTCTTGATGCTCAAGGAAACAAGGCCTGAGTTAGGAGTTGATCATAATTGGGGAGATGTTATCCCATATCCCTATTACACTATTTTTCAGAGTGTATGGTTCCACTATTGCACCTCATCTGCTACCAAAATATGTGCTAGAGAGAATTGGTTTCGTTGAGGTAATATGTAAATTGGGAAGTGTGGAAAATGAACATTTGTTGAATCAAGGAAAAGGAACATTTTTCCTTTATACACATTCTTCTATGAATTTGTAATGACAAAGGGGGTGTGGAATAAGATACTTGATATACTCAAGGTCTGTTGCATGCAAAGAATAGTGGAAAGGATCAGGTATGATCTCGAAGGTTTCTTTCCAATTCCTAGAAGATGTGATAAGAAATGTGTTTGACCTTTTGGCACAAGAAAAAAGAAAAGCAAGGTGGATTTCTTTCAATAAGATAAAAAGAAAGATAAAGAAGGAAAAACCTGACTTCAATGTTCTCACAAATATTGAAAATGTAATGCAAAAGGTGGAACATTCATCCTATAATTTTGAGATAATAGTGGGCTACATTGAAACCAAAGGGGTGATAATTAGGGATAAGGGGAAATCTGCCATTGAAGAAGAATAGGGTGGGGGAGAAGTCCCTACTATGGAAGATAAATCTACATCTCAAGCCCCTGAAGAACCAAAAATAGAGTTCTTTGTAAGGAGAAAGAGTAATGAAAAGAAAAATGATGCAATTCCTACTCCCTCCCAACAAGAGGAACAAGGTCCTCCTCCTCCAAGGCCAATAGAGCCTAAAATTGTAGATATTGATGCCCCACCACTAAGTGCATCACCACAAAAAGAGCCACCATTGAAGAAGAAAAAGGTTGAAGTACCTGGTTTGGTGGACTACATGCTGAGGAAGAATCTAAAGATGACGTTTGGGTATCAGAGAAGGAAATGTAAGAAGGAATGCCCACTGCACCAGTAATGAAGGTGACACAACAATTAAGTATGAGGTTGAGTAAAGCTAACCTCACTGGGCTTAATGGTAAAGAAGATATGCGGGTGGAAGCATTCACACAAATTTTGGATGATGATTCATTTGTAAAGTCTCAAGCTTTTATGGAGTTTGTATACAAGGCTAAGAGAGATGAATATGTCAATAGCCTATCCATAGAAATAATCCTTCATCCAAAATTTCTTGATGCCACTATCTAGGAAAATATTTTGAATGAACTAAGAGCTAATTCCCAAAGGAATGCTACAAAGGAAGGTAGAGAGTTGGTGAGAAATAGTGGTATTTTATTACTTCCAGGATGAGATTTAGCTTCTTCCATAGCTTTTGATACAATAAATAGATGTGATAGACCTCTCTACTATTCAAAAGTATAGGTTGTAATTGTGTTACAAGGGTTTTCCTTCAGTGAACAATGAGATGCATTAGCTATTTGGTCCCTAGCCCCAAGTACAATGAAGCCTTACATTTTTGAGCCTACACCTAACTACAATGGAGGCATAATAATAGAGGGTGTTAGAAAAATCACCTCTACAGGCATCAAATATGTCTGTACATGTTGCACAATTCACAAGGGCCACTATAGAATCAAGAATTACAGAAAAGGAGAAGCTCAAGATAGACCACAATAATTTGTGAGTTGAATATGGAAAGCTTGAACAAAACAATATGCAATTACAAATAAAGGTAGCATTATTGGAGGAGAAGTTGCAAAGTTTGCAACTGGGAAAGCATAAGAAGAATAATGCTGACTCCCCTACCACTTCACAAGAAACTGCACCCCCAAAATTTACCATTGAAGTAATTTCCTCATGGGAAATTGTTCCATATAACATGGGAAATGTACCAATTTTAATGATAGAGCCTAGTACATCAAAAAATTCCGTAACCTGAGGAAGATATTAGCAGGAAGGAGTTACTAAAGTAGCTAAATGACTATAAAGAAAAATGCGACAATCATGATAGGGAGGTTTTTAATAGCATTATGGAGATTTTCACTACAGTATTGGAGCATCTAAACAAAGGGGTGAATAGAAGATTGAATAGCATTCATTATAGAGCTATTCCTGCATGGTGGTTGCTATAAATAATTTTGACAATGACAGGGAAAGAGCTATTCCACATATGGAAACGTGGATCCCTAGTATGAAGGAATTAAGATTGATGTCAATTGGAGCTAAGCAGGATGCCAAACCCCTTGAAAATTTTAAGCCCATTGTTAGTCTTGTAAGTAAAATTGAGGGGTACAGGGGAAACATTGGACCTTTGGAGATCAAAATAAGGGAAATGGTTAAATCCTTTCATGAATCGCATCATGGTCTACTTCCATCCATTATAAGGGATGATGATAGCATAGATACCTTGCAGGAATGTAGAGATGAAACTAATAAAACCATTTCAGGTTAGGTAGTTTCAATTTGTCAAAGATATGATATGGGTACACTAAAAAGAAACATGGATATGTTGGCTCATGCAAATATTTTCTTATTAGAGTTTAACAAGGAGGCCAACCAAATGTTACCAAGTATGTGCCTTATAGAGAAAAGGTTGATGAAGTCATGAATTCGGACTAGCCTACTAAAGAGGAATTCCAAGCATTGATAGGAAGATACTTGGAGGGAGTGGTGGATTAATATGAAATGATGGGGTGGTGATTTGAAATTTTCATTTTGAAGTCTACAATCATGATAAGTAATGGATTGGTGAAAATGCATTGCATAGCCTAGATTTCATACAGATTAGGATTTTGCAAAAGTCTAGAAAATATAGTCCATTCTCTTCAATTTGAATTGATGATAGAATTGTAGACATGGACGTATTATTTGTCCTTTCCTTTCTATTTCTTTCATTCTTTCTTTCTTTTTCACTTGGTGTGTGTGGGCTCAAATCTTGAGGAAACTATTTGAAGATACCTTTTTGAAGGTGGGACAGGAACTCCAATGATGAATGAAGACTACTCTTATTTCACACATGTTTCCCACCACCTGGGAATGTAGAGTAACTTAAAATGGAATATATGTTGTAGTGGTCCAATAGGGTATTGACATGTGTACTTTCTGGTTTGAGGCTTTTTTTGCTCCTTCGTTTCTATAAGAAGGAATTCAGGGCCAAAAATTAGGGGTTTATTATATTGCAATCGACACTGCGAATTGTAAAAGGAATATCAAGCATGTTTTAATTTTTATCTTAAGTTTAGAGTCTGTAGTTACATATGTAATTTTGATAACAAGATAGAAAATACAATATAGAATGATACCAATTTCATGGATATTGTATCTCCTTTGTACTTGTTTTATGAGTTATGAATGAAAATAATCAAGGATTATTTTTTTTGTCTCTATTGTTTCCCAATGGATGTTTAATTTCATTCCTGCTTATTAGTTCAATGAATTAATGTAGTTCCTTGGATGAGATTGTTAACTCATAAGAATTGGGTGCTAGGATATTTGTAAGCATTGATGGTCATGAATGTAATGTGGTAGTGTTGTAATGCAGTGTTTCTTGAGATTATATGTTGCTATTATTGAGCCATTATTTGGTTGCATATGTAGATATTGACTATGTGTTTAGGATAAGGCACTGGTTCATGCAAAGTATTCATAATTCAATTACTGGGTTGATTCATCGGCTAATCACCTTCTATTCATAAACTTTCAAATGAGTACCATTGTAGCTATTTTGTGATGAGTTTCATTATTATCATGCTCCAAGTGTAGGGTATTAATAAATGAGTTCTCAACTTGTTTGATATACTACGCTGTTGAGTAATTATATGAGAATTATCTATTGTTCACAATGTATTAAAATGGTAGTCATAAATTCTTAAGTGTGCATTGTGGGATCACCCTCCTGTGTTTCATAGAGCCCAAAGTGTAGGAGTTAATTTTTTGAAAATTTTACTCATTCATTGGCCAATTCCTTTAGATTTCTAATTATTGGAAATGGCAAAGTCCATAGGTAACTTTTAAGATCAACTTGGTTCTTAAAAAATTACCAACAACTTCATCACCAATAGGGGAGGCATCAAGAGAAGAATTCTTACCAATGATTGAATCCTTTTGTTCCATTAGATGTTCCCAAGTGAGAGAACCATTAGGAGAGGGAGAAATAAGACTCTCATGATTCTAACCGACTGTATCTTCTAACACCAAACTATCTTCTTCATGAATATGACAGATACTAGGAGAAGAACAAATGTGATTGTCATGATTGTCTATGACCACAAATATCTAGACCACATGTTTGGTGCTATATGTATATGACCAACCTATCTCATGACATGGTCATAATAGAATAGAATAATGATGTAATCATGTCATCCAACTAGTAGTTTGTATCACTATGTCCTTTATAGCTGAAAGGCTAGACCTATCCACTGATGAAGAGTCCTATATTGTCTCCACACAATATCACCATCCTCTAGATGATCAAAGGTGACTCTCTAGTGTAATAACTATCCCTGCTACCAAGGTCACCTCAGTGTATAAAAGAAGAGTTGTGGATAGCCATCAAGGTCTACCATAGGGTATCCCTCTTGTCTAGTGCAAGTAATATGCTCAAATTCCCATACCTAAAGAAGTGAATAATGAGGAATACTCTAGGAATCTCAATATACAAAGCAACCAAGAACATAATATAGATGTTCAAGCATGTTATGTTCCTAGGTGGATATTGTATAATGCACCTCCATCTCTCAGATAGTATGAACTAGGCCCCCCTCAAGGTGTGTACCTCATCCACCAAGTGCTAGAACTAAAGTGACAACAATATTGAGAATTCATTAAATGAATGGTACAATAGGTCCTAAATGAAGCAACCACTTATGCTCAATTAAACCCCTATAATTAGAATCACTATCCTTATGGTGGCTAGTGCACTAGAACAAATCTCTCCTGATTTATTGATGGGTACAATAATCTTCATAGTGTATGGTCTCACCTTGCACGATAATCCTTAAGATACAATGTATATCCTCAAGTATAATTATTATTTCCCCTATTGGGAGATGAAAGGTGGAAGTATCTACATTCCACCGCTCAACAAGTGTCATCAATATAGCATCATGATATCTCATTGATGGCATGATATACATCGAATAGAGTCTAGTTTTGTGTAGAAGTTGTCACTCCTCCTGGAAAGTCGTGAAACCTGCTCTTGAAGTAATGAGAACAAGCCTCCTCTTAGTCACTATTGAGCATGTGGGGAAGTTTGTAAGAAACAAATAGAATCATTATTGACATAGAAAATTTAGTGATCAAACATATAAGAGCATAATCATTTTGAAAGCTAGACAAAGGCGTATTTTTGGGATGAATGTGTCAAAAAGGGATATAGGCACCGTTTTTGGATATAGGAACCTAAAATTTACACAAGCATCCAAAGATGACATAGGAACCATGATTTTGGAAAAAAAATGAAAACATCATAAAATATTGCCATATATATTATAGGGAAAAGTAAAAGAAAAAGTAACTCACCATTTGTGCCACCTTGCCTCATGCAATGCCATCTCACAGAACATATAGTCTTGAGGGCTCGTATGATAATCATTTCAGCATCCTCCCTATGTGGTGAATTGGTATGTTTCTCTAAGCTTTTGAGACACAAAATTAAAAATGATTATTAAAAGGATAATTTTTCTCTAACATATAGTAAAAACCTAATAATAGTAGTTATCATTCAAATCATTATAATGAGGGCTAGTGAACTATGATTTGGATGCCATTTAGTGTGTTGGATTTTCAATTCCTTCCTCATCCATTCATCTATTTTTTGATAGTTGGTGTTGTGATATCATGACCAAATCATAAACATCTTCATCAAAAACCTTAACAATTTGACGTGGTTAGATTGCTATCTAGATTGTACCTCCATAAAGCAAGTAGAATTAGGGGGGCATACATTTACCCTAGAATTTCATTCTCTTTAAAAGTATTGAATGATTATACATATAGATAATTTTGAATAACTAACAATTGATTTTGTAGGAAGCAGTTCCTAGTATTATAGTTTTGTAGATAACTTCACCACGGGATGAATTCTCCCATTAATGAATGATTTATAATATCCATATGATTATCCTTTTTATATAGCATGATTTATTTTCAAGTACTTTAGCTTGCATATGCACGTAGTTTCATATGGGTGCTAAAGTGGTGACTAATATAGTGTCAAAAATTATACTCCCCTTCAGGTGATTGTACAATTTCACACTTATTTTGGACCTACTTTAGTGCCTCTTGGATTTATATATTTTTAACCCCACTTAATAAGGCTCTAATCTCCCAAATTACATTTCAAAAAAAAATCAAAACATTGTATCAACATCAACCTAAACTTCTTGGTCTAGGAAAATGGTCTAATTAGCCAATCCTACATCAAAATCAATCCAACTCCTCATGTCTAGATAAATTTTCTAACTGTTCAATGTTTACCCATGAATCAAGAAACACTCCACTATTCACAAGAAAATCAACAACCAACTGTGAATCTAGGTTGACTCCATTATTCAAAAGAAAATCACCAACCAACTGTCAATCAAGATTAACTAGATATTATTCATAGCAACACTCCATTTGTTAATCGATATTTACTTAATTATCCATAAATATACATTTGCAAAACTATGGATCAAGACAAACTCAATTATCCATAAATAGTTTGCAAATTCAACTATTCACATACCAACAACAACTCACCAAGTTTATGAATTCAATTATCCACAAACCAAAAAATCATTGCATGCCCCATCTTGCTCCTAAAAGGACTGTAAATGAAACAAATGCTTCTCATGCAAGAAATCATCCTTGAGTGAGAAGCTATCTTAGGATGATAGATGTCCTCCTGCCTCGATTTCCTCCAACATCCAATCAGAGCCTTTTACATCTTAGTCATTAATGTTTCTAAATGCATCATCATTAGTAAATGTGTAAAAGTGTGCATACATAGGGATGTCGGGTTCAACTGATAATGCATTCATTACAATAAAAATGTTTAATAATGTATTTGAGGTAACCATTCTCCCTATATTTGTTCTCTTTATTTCAAATGCCAACAATTCAAACCACATTAACCAATAATAAACTATCTCTTCTATAACAAAGATGCATCAAATTTATTCTAATATTTTGGTCCAAAAACAAACTAAATTTTATCACCAACACCCTATTATTGCATTCTCACGCCTTCAAATTTTTGGAAAGAAATGTATAAAAGAAGAGACTTCAATAACTACTTCCAAGTGCCATAAGAAGGTACTGAAATATTAAATGTCATTTGATATCATTAAATAGAAATGCCAATGATAGATTGAGACAACCAACAAAATAAGTGATATCTTGCAGTTTTAGATGATTTTTGTTTACCTTTATTGCATCCTCCACCAGCACATGTAAATGAACAATTATAGGTATTGAGTTCATCCCTTGCAATTTTCACTCAAATCTTTGAACTGAAAAAAAGAATTCTTCCTTTCAGATTACACTTTATTCCAGTAAAGATCACTATTCATTCTACATGTTTTATCACCAAACATCTAGTCCACACACTCAACAAACTCCTACTTAAGCCTAGAGAAAATTGTAGATGCTTTATTTTAAAAATGGATGCAACAACATTCGACACTTTCTGTAGGCATAAGACATTTACACCATCAACAATAAATGGTTTGAAAGCAGCAAATAAAAAATGTGAATAATCCTGATTTTGGACACCCCTTCTATTGCAGATTTAATGCCTCTACAAACTGCAGAATATAGTGGTCAACAAATGCACAAGCCCAGCAAAATGGTGGTGGCCAACAAACATTCAACAACCAACAACCAAAACTTACATTTATTTCTTTTCAATGCCTCTTTCCATTAATTTTTTAATTTTAGCATCTAAAATAGATACATATAGTTCAACACAATGTTCAACAATAAATTCAATACCATTCCAAATTTTTAATGTCAGGCTAGTGTCCGATTATCATGGAATTCATGCCCACGGCAGCTATGGGAAAGTGAATAAGGGACATTAGAGATCATACAATCCTCGCTGGCCATACAGATGGTGTGGTGAGCATTTCTAAATTCATGTTCTTGGTGTGAGTCTATTTGGCCTTTATTATAAACTGTTCGAATGAATTTCCAGATACTGCACGCTGAATGAGCTTCAGTTATTTTTCTTTAAGCTGCTCCCTAAGTGTATATTAATGCCAAGGAAAAATAGAGCTAAATTCAATTCTTCATATATAGTTCTTTTTAACAAGTGTATTTGGCATTGAATGGCATTCCTAACATTTAAGGACGAAACATGTTTATTGACTTGGGTTTCTCGTTCTTTCTTCCTCAAAACTGACATCCACGTGGAAAAGTTTAGACGAGTGAGAGGGAAGGTTGTCTCTCCTGATACTCTTTTATATAGTTGCATCATTTAAACTACCTGGTATTATTTCCAATAGAAAGATATCAGGTTGTTGCTGAAATTGTTCAAAAGGATCCTCCAGACTTGAACTATTTCCTCAATTCTACACTATTGTCCTCAATTCTACACTATTGAATGGTTTATGAAGTTTAGACTCATCGGATATAGCAAGGTGGGTCAAGGTGTATGGTAAGCCCAGTGTTGGCATGTCGTCGTCTGATTTCTCTGAGATGGCTAGGCATGCCAAGTATCTTCCATGATAGTTGCTAGAGCTTTGAGACTGTTGAGAGTGTTCAAAGAGGGGGGGTATCTCTCATTAAGTCCTCAAATTTTCTTATAAGCCCGTATCTGTGTGGCATGTCATCAAAATGAGCAACGGCATCTCTGATATATATATTCAGGCTTAAAATGCCTATTTGTGTTGAATTCATGTATTGGTTGTAATCCTTGAGCACAGGTGGAATGGTCGTGTACTTTACGAGGAAAAACATTATTATTTTGTGTTTATATGTTGCCCGATTTTGTCATCAAACATGACATGTTTGATTTTGTTGAGAAAATGAGGCCACTTGCAAAATGGGTTCTGTGCAGCACTAAGATTAACCTGATTAGAGCTATGCATGGCACAATGTTGGAAGTGGTTGTGACTCATTTATATTAGGGTGTGTTACATTAGGAGCAACAAAGTGGTGGTGAATGTTTAAGATTAAGATCACATGAATTCATTGGTGGTAATCTTTATTCAGGTTGTTAGCATACAAATACATTTTACAAAATGGAAAAGAGATTCAAGATATAGTAAAGAAAGCACCTTCAAAAGATTTTGTATTATTATAGAAAAATAAGAACCTACAAAATTAATTCAAATGAAAGTCTAAGGTTAAAGAAGACATCATTTTAATGTTTTACTGTATGTAATACTCATATGTATACACATATTTCTATAAGATTCAATATATATATTTAGATATATAATTTTATGATCATCTATCTAAATATTTATATTATTTCTATAATAATGAATATGAGATTTTCATAGTCCATGAGAATGAGTAAGTATTATTTTGAAGTAAATATTTTTTTTATTTTTATCACTTTTAAAGTCACACTTCGTGATATATCTAAATAAAAAACAATTATGTAATATTTAATATATTAGTATTTTTCATCTTCTATATAAAAAAATTAAATATAACCCATTATTATACATTACAATAGCACAACTATGCTTAGATTTAAACTAGAAACCTTTCACATTGAACATTGTGCATGTAAATGTGATCCATTCTTAAACAAGTGTCATATAGCAATTAGTTTGTTCCATTACAATACAATTGAAAGTGTAGTTGATAGTAGCTAGCTAGCCTAACCTTACCTTATTCAGCTCACAAAGAAAGTGCAAAAAGATTCAAAGAGGAAGAAATAAAAGAGAAGTGAGAAGGATTTTTTTTTCTATCTATTATCTACAAACTCAAACATTGATAAATATAAACAATCTCCACAATTGACAAGTTAACAACTCAAGTCATTGTTAGTCTTAGCTCAAAATTTGATACAAACAATGAACACAATAGAGATTTCACAATTGTATATGCAAATGCACACACACAAAAAACATCATCATATTGCATAGACAAAAGGCAACCAATCAATTCCTTGATAAATATACTTTGAGCCCAAATGGATAATGTTTACAGATCATAGAAACAAAATTTACGAGGTTAAAGCTTAGAAATAACAAGCTCAATAAAATGTCTTCTAACTATTCTCATGTGGAGGAGAAGATATTACACTCCTTCAACACTCTTGCCTCGAAGCTTCTAGTACTCCTATGTTCTCAAAATTAAAAACTCCTTACAAAACATAGACCTACACCTTTATTATATACATCCCCTCAACACAAGAAAAGCTTATGAATAGTTTATTTGTTGAGTTTTCTACACTTGACAACATAGAAGTTGATATAGCGGATATCATTGCTATGATATTAGTCTTTTAGCAAGAAAATGCTAGGTAACTTGGACCCATTGGCATAGTCAGCAAGGACTGGTCAAATATAATATGTTGGATAATTTTTTAAAAGTTATATTGTTGACAAATACAATAGACCAATCATGAATTTAATTCTATAGTGCCCTCTATGATTTTAAATCTTTCAAGATCTTGTTGACTAATTTTGAGCTCAGAATGATACAAATAGACATTCAAAGAAACCCACATAATCAACAAGATTGTAGATTAATCATAAAATCATTTACATTTTAGATTTAGTTGTGAACTTCAATTTTTAAAAGAAGCGGATCCTAATAGTATGCTCTTAATTATAAATGAGAGTGTAGGGGATTATGTATAGATGAAGCCTCAACAATAAATCTAGGTGAACATCAATTCAAATTACCATTACATTAGGCTTGTGTTTGATCATGGAGTTCATGTGAAAATTCTATCGCAGTTACTGATTATTAATCTCCTATCTATACAAATTATTTGACTACTGAAAATTAATTCACAACAAATATTCAAACTAACACAACTACAATTTCACAAATAAAATCACAAGGACAGAGAAGAAAATATGCAAAACAATAAACAAAATATTTTTGGACAAATTGTCCCTGGAAAAACCTCGAAGGGAAAACCAATTCAAAAAATGAGAAATTTTTATTAAACTTCAGCAAATCAAGAGTTACATAAACTACTTGCATCTTATTGGTAGAGTTTTGACAATATTTTTCTTCTCTAGAAATTCTTCCCTTAATTTCTCCTGCTGAAATTCTATAGGTGTTGTATCTAATGCTATCACTGTGCAATTTCCATCACTGTAAATCTTACTCAACTTCATGTGTTCTCCAAATTATCATTGTTCCCCTTTTATAATCTTCTCATTGAGCAACCGATGGCCACAATTTAATATCAATCAATGGCTAAGATTATCTGGACTCTAACTAACCAATTTATAGAAGTCTCTAGAGAAATTAATTAATTAATATTTTTGGGTATGGAGACACATTTCCAAGCTAGACAAACTAACACTCCCTCTTAGAAAGGAAGGTGTTCTACATCACACCCAACTTATCTTTAAAGAAGATGAATTTCACTTCCCTAATTCCTTTATCAAAATGTCTGCTACTTGCTAATCTGTAGATATATACTATAGCTAAACAATCCTCCAATGTACACAATCCTTGATGAAGTGATACATGGTGTCTATATGCTTAGACCTATCATGAAACATTAGATTCTCAGATAATCTAATGCATATCTAATTATCACGTAGTGTATCATCATAGTCTCAACCCTTTGACCAAACAAGGCTAACAACAACTTCTGAAGCCATATAACCTCACACGTTATCATGCTAGTTGCTATGTATTATGCTTCTATAGAAGTCAAAGCCATGGACTTCTGCTTCCTATTGCACCAAGAGACAAGTCTTGATCCCAAGCTAAAGCAACATCCTAAAGTGATTTTCCTATCCACTATACAAGCTGCCTAGTCTACGTCAATATAGCCTATCAACTTGATACCATCATTTCGAGCATATCTGATCCCATACTCGATTGTACCATGCAAATACTACAACACATTCTTTTTGGCTATCTAATGCACTCTCTTCAGTGAGCAGCCATGAATTGACTAAGATAGTTTACTGTAAAGGATATATCTAGCCTGGTATTGACCAAATACATGAGAGATCCAATAAACTATCTATATAAGATGGGGTCTACATCCTTCTCCCTGGATGATTCTACCTTCTGCCAATTGTAATAGGTAATTTTATCACACCAAGATGTTGGTTTCCTACATTGTCAAATCCTTAATAGATAAAGAGCCTAGTTGTATTTCACTTTTGCTACTCCAATCTTATCCAAAAGGTTTACACTACACAGATTAAGCATCAAACCATTGTCAATGATAGTTCTCTTTATCCCAATCTTATTAACAAGGGCTATTATCATGAAAGCTTCATGTTTTTTGAAGTTCCAAGGAAGGTAACTCACTTCAGTGGAAAACAATGTCTGAAATCATTCCTTGAATGAAGGCTACTATATCATTCGATTGCAAATTAGGAGGGATAGGACCTTTTTGTAAAACACTTTGAATCATGTTATGATAATGAGGGGAGGATTGAATAAGATCCCATAAGGATATAGATTAGTAGGAGTATTTTAAAGTTTTTCAACAAGATCATACTCCTTTCCACTATGTAAAGGTAAATGAGGAGCACTAGGTAAAATGGGTTGAGGAAATAGTAGTGAATTAGGAATGGTTATTGGTTTCCTATTATTCCTTTTATTATATGTATGAGTAATGGTATTGTAACTTCACAGCTACTGAAAATTGTCACTATCAATTTTCCTTGTAAATTTTAGGATATCTCCTAGAGCTAATGGTTTCTTTTTAGGTGGTTCTAACATAAGTACCGGTTTGTTTTGAACTAGAGGTTGATGTAAGGTTGGATAAAGGATAAGAAGTGGCTTAGGAGATCACTTTAAGGGATATTTAATGTGGATAATCTCAAATTACTTATTCTTATTTTGATGATATTTTTTGCAAAGTGGAGTCTAATATCACCTCATCATCTCCATCTAATGAAACCACATTACTATTGTTTTGAAAGACATGTATCAATTCTATCATTTTCTCCCACCATGATATCTTCCCTAGTAGTAGATATTTTAGGAGACGAGAAAACAATATTTTGGTCACATTCCATTGTTATATTTTGTAAAGTAACTACTGATGGAACCCCTAAAATTTTTATGTTCCTTCTCACAATCTTGCTAAATTTTTGGGTCGGTCTGTATTTAAGGGCTTAGGGTTTTTTCTACCATCACTATTTAAGGGTTCTATGTTATCTTTGACAATTCTTAAAAAAACCATTGAGTTTATATCCTTTCCAAGGTTTTAATTCTCTATTGACTCCTTATTGCCAGTTCTGGTCTTTTAAGCCATGTCTTAGGCCATTGAAACCCATGAAATAACCGACCCTTTGTTCTAGTTTTGTCAGTTGTCATATGTTGGGCCATTATTTTACTTTTTTGAGGTTGGGCTAAATATTTCCTTCTAAAATCATTTGAGCCTTAAGTTTGTAATCTCATGGGTTGTGGTCCCGTTGACCTAGTCAGGTCCCTCTTTTCAGACTAACATTTTTGTCATGTGTAAATATGAAAATCCTTGATGATCATTTGATTTTTTAGAGTAGATCTTGGTCGTTCCCAATGTGCCTCTTCTATTTAATTACCTTCTATTTAATTCTCACGGGCTAGTGGGCATAAGCCATGTGTCATGTGCATTGGCGAGACCAGTGTCTTTGATAGAGATTGCAAGTGGTATTAAAAGGAAATAAACGATGGTTGTTGAATGATGTGGTTGTATCCTAACCTAATTCAATGCAAATGAATAAAACTCACTCTCTTGATCTCATTTGTCAAAACTCAAATCATCCTTTGTTAGGTTATTCATTTCAAGTTCACTTTTCGCTTCTCAAACCCTTGTTTAAACTCACCAAACTGAGGAAAATGCACAAAACCTCTTGTTTTATCTTCAATACACCTTAAGAAACATTTAAATAACTGACCCAAACACAATTCCCAACCTTAACATTTCAAATGTGAGAATTCTCAAGGCAGACTATCCTAACCAACACTTAGGCCTATTAAGGCTACCAAACATAACAACTCCAATCTCCAAGCACAATTTACCCTTGATGATGCCTCAGACATATTCAAAACACCTACACAAACTTATCAAACTATCCCTCATACCTTTAACAAGTGGTTTTATCATACACCATTCCAAAAACCATTCTTTCCCAATTCCAAAACAAGACTGTGATAACTCTATCCCAACAAGAAAGTTAATAAACAAAGACCTAAAACTCATCAATACACCAAACCAAGTCAAGAAATAGACTCACATACACTCAATCACCCTTTTTAAATCAATACAACTCATGAAGGGTTTAATAAATCACAATCAAACCTCATAAAACCTCACAATTTTTTACCAATCATTTACATTATTTACAGACCTAGGGCTTTTTAGAAACAACCCAAATCCTTAACCATAAACTCTAAAACTTTAGGATCCTTTAGAATACTCATCTAACATTTAATTCACCAGTTTACAAGGGATTTAAATGGTTAAATTAGGAGAAATAAAATTTTGAATATATACTGGTTACCCTAGAACAGGGTTTAAACAGTTTTCTGAACAACTAAAATAACTCGCTCAAAACTTGATCAATTTGAATGAAAAAAAAATTAAATGGAAGGTAATTGATCACTTTAACACTTAAAAACATTTATCCAAGCTTATGAGTGCATATAGAGCCATACAATGGCTAAAAACAATGAATTTGTGAAGAAAATACATAAAAACAGTGCCTTTTATCATTCTATTCCCAAAACTTCAATTACCCACACCTTCTCCATTGGTTACAAAGCCTTTTATAGGAATTTTACATATAAGCTTTCAGTTTCTAACTACCTTTTAATGAACCAAGACAAGAATATCTCTTCACCTTCCTAGTTTTCACTTTTACAGTTTTACAATTTTTGTATTTTTGCAACTTTTGCAAATAAACTTGACAACTTTTCAAAAATGAACATAAGACTTAAACCTTAAACCTTCTAATGACTCCAATACATGTAAAATGACTTGAATGAACCTAGTGCAATGTTGGAACACCAAAAATTAATCATCCTTCAAGAATTTCTTCATGGAATCATGTCATTGTCAGGATGCTCCTGCATCACGATTGTTCCCTATGCGCATGCTTTCTTTTATTCTTAATTAAAATATTCAAATGGGCCAGTAGGGAATCACCACATGTCTTGTCCAATTGTGGGCCCAATGTTTCCAAGTGGTCAGAAAATGGAGCTTTGAAGAGAATCAATGGTCAATAGTAGGTGACATGGGTCAATCTTGACCGCTCCTTGCTATCCCTTGCGAGTCCCAACTTTACGGATTGATTTGAATGGGGTAGAAAGTGATTGCAATGTGGAATAAACCAAAGGGTGTGGAAACATTGGAGAAAAGGAAATTTTTAATGAAATATTTCAACACGGTGCATAGTAATAAAGTTTGGGCTACTAAAAGAAGATAAAATGCATGTGTTTAAGATCTTTTAATCTGGGCTATTGATTGTGTAAGAGGAATAAGGCCAGGGGAAATTGGTCTTGGATTAAGATGTGAGTATGTAGGGGTCAGAAGATTTAATCTCAACCCTTCCCCATCTCCCCATTGATGAAATTTTCACACGGGTTAAGACTCATGGGGGCAAGGGGAAGAAGACACATGGATTCTGGATGCAACAACAAGGGAATGGTGGAGCCCATAGATCACTAGCAAGTGGATTCAGATGGCTTACTCCATTTGATAAGTATTGAGGCTGCATATAGTCAAAATTTTTAAATCAATATGACTAAATTTGGATCATCCATTAGTTAACACGATGGCATGATCAATGGTTGGCATTCAAAACTCAGTTTAAGGGCATGTGTGTTGTTCTAGTTCACATGAGTGAGCCTTAATAATGGAAAGGATGTCGAGCTACCAGAGAAGGAGGTTGCATAGCTATTATTTAAACTTGTCTTGAAAGCATAATTGAGCATTGTGAAAGATATTATAGACACTTTGAGAGCTCGTGTTGTGGTTTTCAGGCTTTTCTAACATCAAGGCTAGGGTTATCAACCCATGGAAGAACCAGTAAGTAAATGACTGCCTCCCCATTAGAATTATTGATAAATTGATGTTTCCCAAACCTTTTAGTCAATTAAGGTTTTTTTTGGTTTTTCATTTTAAGGTTTGACATTCATAAAAGAGAATTGGTTGGTCTTACATTGTTGTAGTCTTTGTCAAACCCTTATCTGATCCATAAGTTTTGTTCCAAGAAACCAGAAACCCCTCTTCATAATTCCTTTTGTGTCATAACTCCCAAAGGCCAATCTAAAGCATGTTTGTCTAAAGGGGAAGCTTCTTCTTGTTGGAATCAAGAAACACTGAGAGGGGGGGTGAATCAGTGTTTTGCAAAATTTAACTTTATTAACTTGTTCTTTAGACCACTTATAGCATTGAACCAAAACAAAGATGAAAGAACACAAGGCAATCAACCACAACACCATAACACAAGGATTTTTATGTGGAAACCCTGTTAAGGGAGAAACCACAGTGGAGATTAATCCACAATATGAGTATACTCAAAATAAGTGCTTACAAATGGGGAATGCACATAGATTCAAGCAGACTACCTAAAGTTCATTACTCAAATACAAAAGGATTACTACCCAAAAGAAGATGCACTATCTTACAGTGATAGTTGGAAGAAAATTGGAGTGGGTGAACTATGAAATAGCATCTGCTAATGCCTGATTATAGTTACGTTTAAGCACATTAACAACGTTCTTCACATTCTATCTGATTCTTCTCTTCAAACATTGTCTACTTTAATTCAAATCACCAATCTCTGTTCTATGCAAGTGAAATTGCACACAAGCAATCTATATTCCTTCTTAATTTCACATCATATCACAACACACACCAAAATGATATGAATAATCGATTATATATATATTCGACTAGAGATTACATCAACTACATGCGACTTTAACAAAATATCAGCCCAATCGATAAATAATTATTGATACGAATCAATAAATGTCAGCCAAATAATATTGAAGACCCAAAACAACATGCTTGAACATGAAATTTCTTAAACAATTATGCCTCAAAGATCCACAACACGCTACACTCAACTAGTCAGCCTTTCTGTACTATTAGACTAAAAATTAATGAATCAGATCTTCTAATTTGCACACCAATCAATACGAGGCCCTAAGATTCAAGGATAAGATAGTTCATACAAAAAAAACCTTCCTTAAGATCCACAACATGAAATGATAATAGGAATTTACATATGAGCCAATGTACACAACTCTCGCAAATTCCCTGTCTTAGCTTTGATAGTTAACACATATCTTCGATCTGACTTCTGGTACGAGCAAATACTAGAGTGTGGATAGGATTACTAAGTAGAGTTACCATCAATGAAAACACTAGATGACTTGTGTAATGTCTCTTTCCAACAATCCCCCCTTCGGCATTGATGGCAACACTTAGTGAGAAATGACTAAGTATTGGAATCAGTACCAACATGAATACACTACAATCCTCAAAACTTAAAAAAAAAAATTATATCACAACTCCCCCTGAGATGAATATGACATTTTTCACTGCCCCACACTCCCCCTTTGACATCAATGACAAAGACAGGAATCCGCATGCCAAAAATCATACAAAATTGCTATGAATAGACTATATATGTACAAACATGCCTTTCTAACTTACATGGATTTGAATATATCTTCAAAATTGTTCTTCAACAGCTTAAACTAGTGTCCCAACCCTTTTTGAGACTCTCCAAAATAGTCATGTGACCACATAATAGGTAGGATTGCATCTTTGCTAACTCAAGATTTGTCGGATCACTGACAGCCAGAGCATCTTGTGCTTCCTTTCAATGCACTAAGCATTGACTCCATTTTAGGACCAATTATTCCTCTAAGCTCACATACCCTTTCAACAATTGTGTCTTTTTCATGCTTCAAACTTTTAATTTTTTCAAGAAGGGATATGACTTGTCCTTTTTTCTTACTCACAAAAAGGGTTAGAGGATCAAAGGCTTGACAAATATCTACTAATTATTTCTCATATTCCTCATTTTTCTTGTCAATGACCTCAATGAACTTTAACAAAGATAAGCATGACTTGTAGATACTTCCACCCTCAGATAAAGCTCCTTGAATTTTCATTTCACATGTAGGTAATAAAGATTTATCATTAGCAATCACACTTCAATCTACTTAACCTTTTTGTATCAAATTCTTTCTGAACCTTATCCTCAACTAACATTTTAGGAGACTCAAAGTGAGTACTTATAGAGTTGATAAGTTTCTTCAGCTGATCGGAGGGAGAATCAAATAAGTCCTTGACATGTGTGGGAATGGTTCACTCCAAGATACTAGATGCAAGACTTAGCAACTCATTGTCTTCAATGTGATATTTCAATATCTCCTCCCTTGCCTTGGCCAGAGCAAATGATGCAACCTTCAATTTTTGAATAGGAGATAGAGTGGCCAAGTTGATAGGACTTTCAAGAAATTTAGGGTCAAACTCATCCTGTTGTTCTTTTAAAAAATTATTTACTCCCTTTGCAATGTCTCTTTCTCCTATAGCAACCTCCTTTGCCTCAACCTTCTTTTCTTCAATCATAGATTCTTGCTTGGCTTTGGGAATCTCAATTTCTTCAACTTTAGGAGCTTCCGTCTCCATGGGAATTTCAATATCTTGCATATCTAGAGGATTCTAAGAATCAAATGGAACATCTTCATCATGAGCTTCTTCATTAACAACATTATATTTGTTCTTCAACAAAACTACCTTAAGAATTTCCTCAGTGTCTTTTGCTACTTCCTTAGTTTGTTCGATCATAAGCTTATTCACCCTTGTTTTTCTCTTAAAATACTTCTTAGCATCATTGAGGATTTTCTTCATTTCTTGTATTCACATTATCAGACATAGATCAACAAGTATGCGGTCTCTCATTTTTTCATCTTTAGCTCTTGCATTTACTCTCCTCATTTCTAAGACTTCATATAACCCTTTAGGTAACTCTAACATTATTTCTATGAGAGTCATATTAAAAATATTCAAATATTTTATTGTAGCTTCTTCAAGAGTTCTCTGAATAGCACTATCAAAAGTGTCATACCATTCAAAAAGTGGTTTGAGATTGCCATCCTTAATTAAAGCTTTCTCCACTTCCTCTATAGCCATACCTGATCTACCAATTTTCAAAATTTTCTTTGCTTTTTCTTCAACAAAGGGCTTGTCCTTAGAGAATTTTGATTCCTTTGTTCCCTTATGCTTGATTTCTCTTCTTCATCTTAGTTATTTTCTTCATCATCCTCAACAACAACATAGACTCTTGTGCTTTTATCCTTCTTCCTCTTTCCTTCTCTTTTGGATGTCTTGACTTGAGCTTATAGTGGGCTTGATTTCTTTGTAGAACTCAATGAGAGTGCAGAGCTCCTTATAGATCTAGATCTGGAAAAGGATGTTGTCAGACTAGTTGATTGAGTTCTAGCAGGTTCTCCTTCTTCAGCTTGTTCTCTTTTCTTCCTAGCTTCCCTCACTGCTTGAACTGATATCTGATTCTTTCTGCAAAATCTTCAACTTCCTTTTTCACCTTCTAGACTATCATAGACTTCTTTAGTTCTACAAGAACTTGCATATTATTCTCTTCAAAGGTACCAAACCTTTCTTCTTTTAGATCCCTAGATTTACTCAATAGGTATTGTGCATACAACTCCAAAATGTGTTATTAAACTTCATATCCCATAGGCATTATCCAAACTGTTCTAGGTTCGATTGCCCCCATCAAACACTGATCAATGTCGACCATGAAGCAAATAGTGCCCTTATATTTTTCCACAATAGATTTAGGAATCCTTTCCCTAGCTTGCATTCTCTGGAATCTTTTGAAGTAACCCCAAATAATAGTTTTCCTTGCTTTGCTATTGCCAATTCTATATAAGATGTCTCTGATTTGAACAGCTACCGGTTTGTCACCTTCCTTTTGTACTTTACCAACTCCCAAAACTTCATTCATGATGTAGAAGAATAGACATAACAATAGATTGCCATAATTGAAAGAGTTCTTGTCCTTCTTGATGTTACAAATATTTTCAATTAGGTAGCTCCAGAGTAACTCACATAAGTCATATTTTAAAATTTCCTTGACCATTTTATAAGCTGCATAGATTGCAGTACCAGATACAAAGTTATCCTAACTAGAGTGATAGATTTTATATCCAATAACCATAGAAGAAAATATTACATCCAATTTAATGATGTCATTAATTTTCATGGCTCTCTTGTTGAAAACAGAACCGGTTGCCTCGGTGATTGTTTGGTTCTTCACAGCTTTCAATGTGGACAACCCACCAAATGAATTTAGACTAGTAACAATACTTATAGCTTCTCTTGTGATCTTGAATGGCTAATTTAACCACATGAACTTGGCATGACTCGACTTAGTATGTACTGAACCCATGCATTTTTGTTGAACATGGGAAACTTCACAATCTGTGTGAACTTCTCCTCCAAAGTCTTAAATTTAGGCCTTACAAAGAGATCTTCTCCCACGATGTGATTTGTGTACAGATTTAAGAACTGGGAGCTTCCTAATTCCTCAACAGTCACATGAACATATTCCCTAATATCTTCAATATGTAAATCAGCATACGAAATGAAACAAAATGCACCTAATGGTTCTATATCAATGGATTTGAATGGGTGCCATTTGAATTTTGGGCAAGGTCTATCCTTAATATCTATGAACCCACAGAGCAACCATTTTCAAATATTTCAAGTTCATAAGTTTTATAGATAAATACCTTTCGTCAGATTAGGATTTGATCACCGAATTTCCTTCAAACTTGTATCTCTCCAAAATTTGCTTGCTGAGCTCTCCAAACTTCTTCTTCTCAAAATGAAATGTGACGAATAAGGAATAGAAGTAACCTTTTTGTCATTCACACAACTAACTTTTTATTGAAATAAATGTTTTTTCCCTAGGTCTTCTGGATACACTGTTTTCAAAGTCTATGAAAGAAAATTCTTCTCCAAACCTTCAATTTTGCTTAAATTTCCTCCACAACTATTCCCAAAACATTTGTAGATCATCAATGCAACCATTGCAATTTGCCACATTCTAGTACCAACTACCGGTAGGGGGTTAAAATATTTTCTTGAGAATTCCCCCTAATGTGAAGCCACAATAGTGGTTTACAATTTGATGGAGGAAGGAAAACTAAGAAAAAATGACCCCATGGAAAAAAAATTGGTTTTAGGGGTTCAAATGAACCTATAAGTTCGACCAAACCAAAGAGGGGTTCGAATGAACTAGGGTTCGAATGAACCTATTGAATTACTGGGCCCACATTTCCAGCCTAAAAAACAAAAGGAAAATTCATATTAGGGGGGTTCGCTAGAACCCCCCTGGTTCTAGCAAACCCCCCTTTTCCCTAATTTTTTACCTTGTTCACAAAAAAAACCTATTTTTTTATGCTTCAAAGCTCAAGTTGAGGATGAAAATGGAGGAATATTTACAAACCCAATTGGAATCAGGTAGTCCTTGGAACGAGCTATCCAACAAATATAAATTTAATATGTTTTGGTTTTATTATGTACTTGTTTTTTTAGTTTTATTAAACATAGGTTTTTCATTGAAAATGAAAGTCTATGTTTTGCACATATGGAAAAATAGTAGATTATCAAAAAAAAAATAAAAAAATATGAGTGCACTAGATATTGAAGTCCTTGATCCAACAATTTTTTTTTTGAATTTCAATATATAAAAAAAAAGTTATGCGTTATACGGTCGCGCTATGTCTGAATTGTAATTGGTTTGAATTTGAAACTTTATTAAAGAAAAAATATTCAATAAAAAAATATCTAACCAAGTGGAAGCACTAGATATCAAAGTTATAAATCTAAATTCGAAAGAATTAGAATTTTATCCTTCATGGAAAAAAAGTTATGCCTTATACGGTGTGTGTCACTTTTTAAAAAATGTTGTTTTTTGAAAAAAACTAGTTTTCGTGGGAGATGGAAAAAGAAGTACAATCTGATTCCAAAATTTTTGAAAAAAATACTTTTTAGAATCTACAGACAAAATTGATGAGACTCTAGTTTGCATCATCTTCAAATTCCTCACAGTTTAGATTTTATAGGTGCCTAAATGTGAAGATTTAGTTAAAAATAATAATTTCAGTGTCTAGTTTGGCCAAAAATTGTAATTCCCTAAGGAATTTCCATCATATTCTAGTGTGGACTCATTTCCTGCATCAGAAACACTCTTCTTCACCCATGTATTCTACATTTGATTCGTGATCTCATCCGCATTGACTTTTGCTTGCCCTTATCATCCTACTGCATAATTTTTCTCTTTGTTTACCGGACCCTTCCTACTTCTACAAAATCTTGCAATGTGACCAGATTTGTTAGAATTATAAAACACCACATTTGTTGGTCTAGACCAATTATTCCATTGATTTTCTCTTGATCTGCACTAGTTAGCAATATGGCCAAATCTATTGCAGGCATAACATCTAACATTTCTATTGATTTTTTTGTTGTCATATTTCTACATTTAATTGACTTATGACCATACTTATTGCAATTGAAACACTAACTTGAGAATGATGGACCACTTGAATTCATTCTACTTCTACATTGAGCAGCCATGTGACAAAATTTATTGCAAACAAAATAGTACCCATTGAACTTTTAAGCATTGGGTTGTCTTACCGAATACCTTCTACCTTTGTTCGTCTGATTTCCTTGCCTGAATTTCCTTTGACTAGATCTGAAGCTTTCTCCTTTCTCATATCCAATACCTTTCTTGTCATTCCCAATCTTTTGACTTTTAATCAATTTATCAAGCTTGGCTAAGTTAATATTGAACTTCTCCTTATATTCATTTGCAGTAGCAAGTTCATCCCTAAGAGTAACAATCTATCTTTGAAGCTCTTCTTCATTGTTTATGGATTGTTGCAATTCAAGCTCCAACTGATTGAATCCATCATTAATTCTACTAAATTCTTCAGATTTTTCTTTCAACGACTAAGCAAGATTCTCTTCATTCTTCTTTTTTTCTTCAATTTCCTTGGTCATTCTAATCACAATAGATTCCATCTCATTCTTTAGGATAGCATTATCTCTGGTGAGCTTTTCACATTCTTCTATCTTTTCCTTTAAGGCTTGACTTAGGTGTTCATTTTCCATGCTTTTACTCTCTTTCTGCTTGAACTGATCATAGAGTTCCTTTCTATTTTCCCTAGAATTATTTATTTTATCTTTCAATGATTGAATGAATTTTTTAGCGTTCATGAGGCTTGCTTGCAGTTCCTAGACTTCAAATTTGGACTGATCAAGATCATCTAGTGCCACCAAAATTTGTTGATGAAGATTGTTGGAATCCATTGAATCACCTTCCTGGATCTTCCCCAAGTTATTAAGCTTCTTTCGAGGAACTAGGATCTGATACCAATTATTGGAATCAAGGAACACTGAGAGGGGTGGTGAATCAGTGTTCTACAAAATTTAACTTTATTAACTTGTTCCTTAGACCACTTATAGTATTGAACCAAAAGAAAGATGCAAGAACACAAGGAAATCAGCCACAACACCATAACACAAGGATTGTTATGTCTAAACCCTACTAGGGGAAAAACCAGGGTGGAGATTAATCCATAATATGAATATACTCAAAATAAGTGTCTACAAATGGGGAATGCACATGCATTTAGGCACACTACCTAGAGCTCACTACTCAAATACAAAAGGCTTACTGCCCAAAAGAAGACTCACTATCTTACAATCATAGTTGGAAGAAAATTGGAGTGGGTGAACTATGAAATAGCATCTACTAATGCCTAATTATAGTTCCAGTTAAGCACATTGACAACATTCTTCAAATTTTGTCTGATTATGCTCTTGAAACTCTGTCTACTTTAATTTAGATCACCAATCTCTATTCTGCACAAGTGAAGTTGCACATAATTGATCTAGATATTCCTTCTGACTTTTGTATCATATCGCAACACACACCAAAATGATATGAATAATCAATTACATATATCTACGACTAGAGATTACATCAATTACATGTTGACTTTAACAACATATAAAACATGTACAAACTGTTGGCCCAATCCATAAATAATTATCGATGTGAATCAACCAATGTTGGCCAAAACATAGTGAAAACCCAAAACAACACGCTCAAACATGAAACACCTTCTAAAATTATGCCTCGAAGATCCACAACATGCTACACTAAACTAGTCAGCCTTTCTGCATTATTAGACTAAAAATCACTAAACTAGATCTTCTAACTTGCACACCAATCAATACGAGGCCCTAAGATTCAAGGATAAGATAGTTCATACAAAAAAATACCTTCCCTGAGATCCACATCATAAAATGATAATAGGAATTTACATATGAGCCAACGTTCACAACTCTATTTGATGCCCTGTTTTAGCTTTGACAGTTAACACATATCTTTGATTTGACTTCCGGTACGAGCAAATACTGGAGTGTGGATAAGAATACTAACTAGGGTTGCCATAAATGATAACACTAAATTACTTGTGCAGTGTCTCTTTACAACAATATCCCCCTTTGGAAATGATGGCAACACTTAGTGAAAAATGACTAAGTGTCAGAATCAGTACCAACATGAATACACTGCAATCCTCAAAACTTAAAAAATAAATAAATCACAACTCCCCCTAAGATGAATATGACATTTTTCACTGCCTTGAAAACTCCCCTTTGATATGAATGACAAAGACAGGAATCCGCATACCAAAAATCATACAAAATTGCTATGAATAGACTGTATATGTACAAACATGCCTTTCTAACTTAGATGGATTTGAATATATCTACAAAATTGTTCTTCAACAGGCTTAAACTAGTGTCCCAACCCTTTTTTTAGACTCTCCAAAATATTCATGCGACAATAGAATAGGTAGGATTGCATCTTTGTTGACTTAAGATTTGTCAGATCACTAGCAGCCATAGCATCTTGTGCTTCCTTTCAATGCACTAAGCATTGTCTCCATTTTAGGACCATTTATTAGGCTTAGCTCACATACCCTTTCAACAATTTTTTCTTTTTCATGCTTCAAACATTTATTTTTTCAAGCAGGTATATGACTTGACCTTCTTGTTTACTCACAGAAACAGTTAGAGGATCAAAGGCTTGAGAAATATCTACTATCTGCTTCTCATATTCCTTAATTTTTTTCTCAGTGACCTCAATGAACTTTGACAAAGATAGGCATGAATTTTAGATATTTCCACCCTCATATAACACACCTTGAATTTTATTTTCATAGATAGCTAATAAGGCTTTGTCATTAGCAGTCATACACTTCAATCTACTTAACCTATTTGCATCTAATTCTTTTTGAACCTTATCCTCAGCTGAATTTTCAAGAGACTCAAAATGAGTACTTATAGAGTTGATAAGTTTCTTTAGCTGACCAGAGGGAGAATTAGATGAGTCCTTGACATGTGTGGGCATGATTTTCTCCAAGATACCAGATGCAAGACTTATCAGCTCATTGTCTTCAATGTGAGATTTCAATATCTCCTCCCTTGCCTTGGCCTAAGCAAATGATGGCACCTTCAATTTTTGAATAGGAGATAGAGTGGCCTAGTGGATAGGAATTTCAAACAATTCAGGTTCAAACTCCTCCTATTGTTCTTCTAAAAACTTCTTTACTTCCTTTGCAATGTCTCTTGCTCCCATAGCAACCTCCTTTTTGTCAACCTTCTTTTCTTCAATCATAGATTCTTGCTTGGATTTGGGAATCTCAATTTCTTCAAATTTAGGAGCTTCAGTCTCCATGGGAATTTTAGTATCTTGCATATCTAGAGGATTTAGAGTACCCTCAATTGTGTCTTCTTTTAATTCTTCAATTTTCAGACTAGATGGAACATCTTCATCATGAGCTTCTTTAGTAACAACATTATATTTGTTCTTCAACATAACTACCTTAAGAATTTTCTCAGTGTCTTTTTCTACTTCCTCAGTCTATCTGATCATAAGCTTATTCACCCTTATTTTTCTCTTAAAATACTTTTTAGCATCTTTGAGGATTTTCTTCATTCCTTCTATTCACATTACCGAACATAGATCAACAAGTATGTGTTCTCTCATTTGTTCATCTTCAACTCTTCCATTTACTCTCCTCATTTCTAAGACTTCATATAACCCTTTAGGTAACTCTAACATTATTTCTATGAGATTCATATTGAAAATATTCAAATATTTTATTGTGGCTTCTTCAAGAGTTCTCTAACGAACATTATCAAAAGTGTCATGCCATTTAGAAAGTGGTTCGAGATTGCCATACTTAATTAAAGATTTTTCCACTTCCTCTACAACCATACTTGATCTATCAGTTTTCACCTTTTTCTTTGCTTTTTCTTCATCAGAGGGCTTGTCCTTAGAGAATTTTGATGCCTTTGTGCCCTTACGCTTGATTCTCTTATTTCTTCGTCCGATTCAATTTCATCATCCTCAATAGCAACATAGACTCTTGTCCTTTTATCCTTCTTTCTCTTTCCTTCTCTTCCAGATGTCTTGATTTGATCTTTCAATGGGCTTAATTTCTTTGTAGAACCAGATGAGAGTATATAGCTCCTTGTAGATCTAGATCTGGCAAAGGATGTTGCCGGACTAGCTAACTCAATTCTAGCAGGAACTCCTTCTTTAACTTGTTCTCTTTTCTTCCTAGGTTCCCTCATTGCTTCAACTGATATATCAATTCTTTCTGCAAAAGGTTCAACTTCCTTTCTCACCTTCCAAACTATCATAGGCTTCTTTTGTTCTGCATGCACTTGCATATTCTTCTCTTCAAAGGTACCAAACCTTTCTTCTATCAGATCCCTATATTTACTCAATAGGTGTTGGGTATACAACTTAGAAATGTGTTCTTCAACCTCATATTCCATAGGCATTATCCAAACTATTCTGCATTTTTCTACCTCCATCAAACACTAATAAATGTTGACCATGAAGCAAATAGTTTCCTTATATTTTTCCACAATAGATTTAGGAATCCTTTCCCTAGCTTGCATTTCACTCTAGAAGCTTTTGAAGTAACCCCAAATAGCAGTTTTCCTTGCTTTGTAATCACCAATTTTGTATAACATGTCTCTGATTTGAACAACTACTAGTTTGTCACCTTCCCATTGCACTTTACCAACTCCTAGAACTTCATTCATGAAGTAGAAGAATAGACACAATAGCATATTTCCATACTTGGAAGAGTTCTTCTTGTCCTTCTTGATTTTACCAAGATTTTCATTAGTTCTCTCTGGAGTAACTCACATATAGGTCATATTCTGCATTTTCCTTGATCATTTGATAAGCTACATAGATTGCAGTACTAGATACAAAGTTATCCCAGGACTGGAGTGATAGATTTTATATCCAATAACCAGAGAAGAAATCTTACATCCAATTCAATGATGTCATTAATTGTCATGGCTCTCTTGTTGAAAACAGAACTGATTGCCTCAGTGACTATTTGGTTCTTCACATCTTTCAATGTGGGCAACCCACTAGATGAATTCAGACTAGTAACAATGCTTATAACTTCTCTTGTGATCTTGAAGGGTTGATCTAACCATATGAACTCAACATGCACTTGACATAGTATGTACTGAACCCATTCATTGTCATTGAACACGGGAAACTTCACAATTTGTGTGAACTTCTTCTCCTCCAAAGTCTTAAATTTAGGCCTTACACAAATATCTCCTACGATGTGATTTGTGTATAAATTTAACAACTGGAAGCTTCTTAATTCCTCAACATTTACATGAACATATGCTACAATATCTCCAATGTGCAAAACACCATACAAAATGGAAGAAAATGCACCTAATGGTTCTATCTCAATGGATTTGAATGAGTGCCATTTGAATTTTGGGAGGGGTCTATCCTTAATATCTACAACCAATGGAGAGTTTTTTTCATAAATTTCAAGTTCACAAGTTTTGCAGATAAATACCTTTCATCGGATTAGGGTTTGATTGCTGAATTACCTTTAGATTTGCATCTCACAAAAATTCACTTGCAGAGATCTCCAAACTTCTTCTTCTCGAAATGCAATGTGATGAATGAGGAAGAGAAGTAACCTTTTTATCATTCGTACACCTAAATTTTTATTGCAATAAATGATTTTTCCCTTGGTCTTCCGGATACACTATTTTCAAAGACTGTGAAAGAAAATTCTTATCCAGACCTTCAATTTTGCTTAAATTTCCTCCACAACTGTTCCCAAAACATTTGTAGATCATCAATGCAACCGTTGCAATTTCCCACATTCTAGTAGCAACTACCGACAAGGGGTTAAAATATTTTCTTGAGAATTTCCCCTAGGCTAGAGGCCTTAAACTAATTCCCAAAGGAATTTCTAGCACCAGATTCTGGTGTGGACTCATTTCCTACATCAGAAACACTATTCTTCACCCATGTATTCTTCATTTGATTCCTGATCTCATCATTAACTTTTCCTTTTCCCTTATCAACCTTATGCATACTTTTCTCTTTATTTACCAGATCCTTCCTGCTTCTATAAAATCTTGCAATGTGACTAGATTTGTTACAATTATACCACTCCACATTTGTTGGTCTAGACCAGTTATTCCATTGATTTTCTCTTGATTTGCACTAGTTAGCAATATGGCCAAATCTATTGCAGGCATAACATCTGACATTTCTATTGAAAAATTTTTTTGTCATATTTTTGAATTCTATTGACTTATGACCATACGTATTGCAATTGAAACACTAACCTGAGAATGATGAACCACTCGAATTCATTCTACTTCTACATTGAACAACCATGTGACCAAATTTATTGCAAATAAAACAGTATCCATTGAACTTTTGAGCATTGGGTTGTCTTACTGGATACCTTCTACCATTGTTCATTTGATTTCCTTGCATGAATTTCCTTTGACCAGATCCATAGCTCTCTCCTTTCTCATATCCACGACCTTGATTTTCATTTCCAATCTTCTGACCTTGTTTTTTATAAACCACCCAACAAAAATATTGATGTACCATTTTACTTTATTAAAAAATTATATGTTGAGTTTGTGTTAGGGCATCATGTCAATTACTTTGACATTAAACCCTTTCAGGGTGTAGGTGGAGGGCCCATATGTTCCCCCTCCTCCCCTTCCTTATCCACCTCTAGTACATCATCCACATGCTGGTGATTTTGGTGATGGATCGAGTGTTGTTGCATCATCCTCCTTAGGTCCAAAATATATTTGTGTGCGACATACTTGCACTATGTGCTACCAGATATGCTTAGGTCCTCTTTTACAACCCATTGAGCATACCTTGGAAACTTTTTATTATGACCTCCATGATGTGGATGTTATAGGAAATCAGATGCAGGGGATTGGAGCACACCCTACAGAGTACTCTCCTGCAAGAGAGGAGAGCATTGGAATAGTCACATAGGTAAGATTTAAGTTGTAAATTCATAACTTGCATTTTTTTAAAAATAAATATTAATAAGAGATAGTATCAAGTACTAATATTTATTTACGTGGTCTATTTAATAGTTTATGTTTGAGGAGAAGCTTACATAGGTTACTGATAGCACCCTCAGGGCCATTTCATTTGGCCTCGACGTGCACGTGATATATATTTTCACACTCACTCATTTATATTTTTTATTATATACTTGCTTTCCATTTGAATTGTCATTAATCAAATTATATATTAACTTATATGTTTATCTTATTTTCCTCTTGTAGGAAACACCTAGTGCAAGTGAGTTACAGCACTATCCAGACTATGGAGGTGGAATGGTAGATACGGGAAAGGTAATTGAACTCAAATTCAATTGAATTAAGATTTTTAAGATCTTATAGTGATTATACATAAATCAACATAGATTGGTATTTCATATACTTGTCATTTTTATGTACAGGTGGTTATGAGCTACACATCCTTGTTGACAAGTGTCACAACCCCTGAAGGAGTAGGTGTTGGAACACCTCAATGAGGAGGTGTCAAAACACTTGAAGTAGATAAAGAAAAAGAGATTCCTAAAGAGGTGTGTATTTATTTTATTTTGTGTTTGGTAAATATGTTCCTATTACCAACAATTTTATGCTAACTTGTATCAATTTTATGTTTTTTTTCAAATATATAGATTGACATTTCAAAAGTTGGTTTGATTGGTTCTTTGAGTGGGGCATATTCTAGGACTCCTGGCCCTTTGAAGAGACATATATATGAGGTAATCAAGATTTCAATTTTAGAGTTCAATTATAATTCAATGTATATTGATTTTGATTTTAATTATTCGATTTTAAATTATATAATATAACTAATCTCAATTGTGGTTTGAATTTTTCTTATGCAACTACCTTCAGAGCCAAAGAGTGCTTCAAAAAGGCTCTGTTTTGATGATCCACCAGTAGTTTAGGATGAGATAGACATTTTGACATGAATATTTTGAATAGATATCGAGATGGCATATGCCACATTTTTTAAAACTTTGTTTGAGTTGGCGTTGATGCCATTTTTGTATATGGACATACACTTGATTATTGGATAATTTGATAAATAGAAGTTGAGAATCAAAATTATTTTTTCCTTATGTGCATGTTTAAACTCTTCAAAAATTTAATCTTGAGCAATGATTAAATATCAATGTACAATAGAATAAAAAATAATGGTTATATTATATAATGGTAAAGTTTAACATTTTAACTTTAAAGTTTAAATACACAAATATCATTGTCTCACACTACGTATTTCATAAGTTGGATTACCATTACGTATTGAAATTAAAAAAATATGTTATATCCTTTATAGTCCATAGAAAATATTACTATTTTCTTCTCCTCTCTCACAAATTCATGTTTTGTTTCATGTAGCATTTCTTAGAAAGTAGACTAATGATAATTATCATGTTTTGGTGCAGGAGCACCCACATGCCTATCATGCCTGAGCCAAGATTCAAAGTTTGAGTTTTTTCTTGATTTCTGTTGTTTCATGTTAATAAGGTCATTTTATACCATTAATGATCATTTGGAGTCATTTTGGAAGTTTGTGGGTTGTTTGGGTAAAAGATGTAAAAAATTGCCAAATGTTGTCAATGTTGTCAATGTTGTCAATGGCAACTTTTCAATTGTAATGACAATTTTTTGAAATGTTGTTAAAATTTATTTGGAGTTTGGTTGGAGGGTGAAAATACTTGCAAGGGCATAAATAAATCTTGTAAACATGACCTTAGGGTTGAAGAAGTTGAAAATAAGAATTTGAATCTTTGAGGAAGAAGATTTGTGTTCCAACATCCTATGTTGTTCTTTTGCTTTTGTATAGTATGTAGGGCCTTATTATGATTTTCAAATGTGTGGTATAGTTAGATAATTGAGTTAGCTTTCAAATTCCTTTGGTTTGGACAAAATTTATGGATATTTGAATAAGTTATAGTAATTATAGCACTAGCAGCCTAGAAGTTGTTTTTTTCTGCAACCTTTGTTTTGCAACTCATACAACCAAACCAAATGTTCCAACATGTCTAGATGGGTACGTTTAGGTTAGGTATGGTTCCCTTTCACATACAAATATTTTGAAGCAATATGAGCTATGTTCAACCACAAAAATCCTTTAAGAGTCCAAAGTGCAAAAGGGCATAAATCTTTGACCGGCTATTACTCAGTAAACATGATGCCTATAAACTTTTTGTCTGAGGCTACAAGATTTTGTTGGGCCCCTATACAATAAAATATATTGGTGTTAGCTATCTTAGAGGCATTTTACTGTGGTGAAAAGTTTTCAATTGAGGGAAAAGTTGTCAAATGCAAGCAGTGTAAAGTTGCAAAGTGGTGCAACTCTCGTTCTACAACTCGTACGACCAAATAGACTATTCAAGCATCAGGATAGGTACATTCGCTAGGTATGGTCTCTTTTTTTTAAATATTACGAATAACCACAGAGCTATAATGGGTGATGTGGTTTCTCTTAAAATTCCAAAGTGCTAAAGACAACATCTTTGAAAGACTATTTATAAAACCATGATGTATAGACTCTTTTTAAGGGCTATGGGATCATGTAGGGACCCTCTATAATAACCTTTCTTGGTTTTTTCTATCTCAAAGGTGTTTTGCCATGGTGACGACTTTTCAGTTGAGGAAAAAGTTGTCAAATGCAAGCGGTGTAAAGTTGCAAAGTGGTGCAACTTTCACTCTCTCCGTCCTCGACCAAACAGACTATTCCAACACATCCAGATGGGTACGTTTACACTAGGGATGGTCCTATTTTGCACCCAAATACATTGAATCACTCTAGCTACATTGGACTGATGATTTCCCTTAAGAGTCCATAGTGCTAAAAGGTAGAAATCTTTAAAGGGCTATTTCTCAGACCCTCTACAATAACCTCTCTCAGTTTTTGCTATCTCAGAGGCATTTTTTCCATGGTGACGAGTTTTCAGTAGAGGAAAAAGTTGTCAAATGCAAGTAGTGTAAAGTTGTAAAGTGGTGCAACTTTCATTTTGTAACTCGTATGACTGAATTGACTATTCCAACATGTCTGGATGGGTACACTTACACTAGGAATGGTCCTATTTTGCACCCAAATACGTCGACTCACTCTGAGCTACATTGGACCGATGATTTCCCTTAAGAGTCCAAAGTGCTAAAAGGATAAAATCTTTGAAGGGTTATTGCTCAGAAACTATGATGCTTATAGACTCTCTGTCTAAGGCTATGGGATCATGTTGGGACCCTATACAATAAACTCTCTCGATTTTTTCTATCTTTGAGGCATTTTCCCGTGGTGACGAGTTTTCAGTTGAGAAAAAAGTTGTGAAAGGCAAGCAGTGTAAAGTTGCAAAATGGTGCAACTTTCATTCTGCAACTTGTACCACCAAACAAACTATTCCAACATGTCTAGATGGGTATGTTTACGCTAGGGATGGTCCTCTTTTTTTCTCCCAAATACGCTGAATCTCTTCGAGCTACATTGGACCGATGATTTCCCTTAAGAGTCCAAAGTGCTAAAAGGAAACAATCTTTGAAGGGTTATTTCTCATAAACTATGATGCTTATAGAATCTTCATCTCAAGTTATGTGATCATGTTGGGACCCTCTACAATAATCTCTCTCATTTTTTTCTATCTCAGAGTTTTTTCTCCATGGTTACGAGTTTTTAGTTGAGGAAAAAGTTGTCAAATGCAAGTCGTGTAAAGTTGCAAAGTGGTGCAACTTTCATTCTACAACTCATACGGCCAAAAAACTATTCCAACACGTCTAGATGGATATCTTTATGCTAGGGATGGTCCTATTTTTCACTCAAATACACCAAATCACTTTGAGATACATTGGACAAGCAATTTCCCTTAAGAGTCCAAAGTGCTAAAAGGAAGCAATCTTTGAAGGGCTATTTCTCAGAAATCATGATATTTACAGACTCTCTATTTGAAGCTATGGGATTGTGTTGGGACCTTCTACAATAACCTATCTTTTTTTCTGATATCTCTAAGGTGTTTTCCTGTGGTGACAATTTTTCAATTGATGGAAAACGGGTCAGCTGGATGTGATGTAAAGGTGCAAAGGGGTTTAGGGTTTGTTTTGTTCCTCATGAGTAAGTGAAAAATTGATTCATTACTCAAATACACATAGGTCATGAACTACACACATGAATACAAAGTATACACATTAAAATGCGTAGGTTGTAAAGTATACATTAGAATACTCAAATACACATAAGTCATGAAATACACACATGAATACAAAGTATATGCATTATAACATCTAGGTCATAAAGTATACATTAGAATAATCATAAGTGACAAAGTATACACACAAGTTGTAACTTAGTATACACTTGAATACACATAAAGTGTACACAATATGCATAATATTATCTTTCAATAATTGCTATCAAATATAGTATTTACAAAATGCCATGTAGACATGTACAATAAATAGACCTTAATACATAGTCATTTCCTAGTAAGGGAAGGAAATAGAGCATGCATTTCCTTCACAGTCAGCATAGTCTTCCATAAGAGTAGTATGTTGACATTCTAGAGTGATAATCACTTGTACAAACCATCAAGTTAGGAGTTAAACTACATACAATAGAAAAGATGCTTAGACTAAAAAAATTATATTATTCTAAATGACCTAATATCCATAATTTATTATCATTCAATAATTGCTATCAAATATAGGATTTGCAAAATGCAACATAGGCATACAACAAATGACCTAATACATAGTCATTTCCCAGTAGGGGAAGGAAATAGAGTATGCATTGCCTTCGTGGTTGACACAGTCTTCCACAAGAGTAGCATGCTGACATTCTAGAGTGACAAGAACCTATACAAACCAACAATGTAGTAGTTAAACTACATACAATAACAAATCTATATTATTGTAATATGTCACATACCTCTCCCAAAGGATCAGAGCTAACTATTGTTGCAATAGGTCCATTATCAATTGTGCCAAGAATATTTCAATATACTTCAAATGAGAAATCTATATTGTCACAATAGAAAAGATGCTTAGAATAACAAATCTATATTATTATAAACAACTTGAATGATGATGAATTGGTAATGTAAACTATAAAAGATACTTAGAATAACCAATCTATATTATTCTAATCTGGTATGGCTCCCTTTCACATATACAAGGTAGATTAAAAGTACAATAAAAGAATCATATTAATCACATTATAAGATAGTCATATTAATCACATTATAAGATAGTCATATTAATCACAAGAAGGCAATGAGAACAATACATGTGATATCCATCAAGAAAATTCAATGCCATATTGACAATGAAGTGAATCACATTGACAAAGTGCATATTACCTTCTTAGGAAAGTCAAGTTGCAATCATTAAATGATGAGAATTCTCATGAAAAAGCATTGCAAGAGTATACAAAATATCAGTATTAAAGACACCTACATTGCAAGAGTATACAAAATATTAGTATTAAATAAAGAACACTAATGAACTTAAGCATAATGAACGTAAGCATTGTACCTTCCATTCTTGAATATGCTATTCAAGTATGCCTAAATGGCCATCTCTTTTCTTAAGAGTATCTAATATTGCTTCATGATCAACATTCCTAAGTTTCCATAGTTCTTTTAACTTTGATTTGGCATGATGCTTCAACAACTTAACATTTGTTGCTATAACAAGGTGTGAATACATGAAAATAGTTTTGTGCTTCTCGTTGTCTTCAAATGCAGGTATTTCATTCTTTCTAATCATGTATGTTTGCAACCACAATTGAACCTGTAGGATACATGAACCCATCATCATCTTCCATCAGTAGTGTTAGCTTAGGATTTACCCATACACATCGAGCCAAGCAATAGTTTGATCTCTCTTCATCCCCCTATAGTGCAACAACTACAAAAATATGTCCTAGTTGTAGTAGATCTGAAGGACGGTTGCAATCAACTAAACTTTCCATTGTGTCATTTTTCATGGATATTGTTTGAGATAGAGGAGTTAGATACTGTGGAATCCATGTATCTACCCACTCACTTGACTCACATTGATCCCACTCACACTAAATACAACAATGAAAAAAGTAAGCCAACTCTCGTGTCCAAATGGTCCATGTGCTTGCATCTGAGCTTCAAAATGAATGCATCTTTAAAGAATCTTTGATTGTATGACAATCCAATCTACCTCGCACTGTACCCTCCTCAACCAACCAAAATAATTTGTGCACTATTGAATCAAGTGTCCCTCCCTATGACAATGTTGAACTACACCAATCAATAATAGAATGTGCATCGCTAAATTTTGCTCCTAAAATCTTCAATTTCTCCTTAACTAGAGCTCTCTTTACACATGCAATTGCTCCATCATTCTCCCCTTTCCCATGCCTTGGTAGCTTCAAAAAAACTACAAATATGAGGTACACCCCTCTCTATATGCATTCTAATCAACCAATAAAACATACAAGCATTCTTGAATTGGCCTTTGTAGTTATATGACCAAATGAGATGTTAGCCCACTACTATATCATACTCCTACAAGAACTCAAAGAAATTCTTGAGACAATGTTGGAATGTATACTCGGATGAGTGAGATCTATCATCACTCATATAAAAATGATGCTCTTTGATTATCTTTCGATCCTCTTCTATACTATCAAGTGCATTTCTATATGTTATATGCACAAAAATAGCAATATGAATGGAATTGTAATACTGAGAGTGTACCTCATTTTGTGGTTGCAATGTGTACTTTTCTACAAAATCAACCATTGATATAATAGTGCCAATTGGAAAAGAGTCCTTACACATCTTGAATTGTTGATCCAACCATTGATACCTATGGCTATTCCTTGCATACTTGTAGAAAAGATTGTCCTTAAAATCTGAAATAAAATCAGCAATGTTGCATTCTTTTGTAACCAACTCGCATCTAGAACCTTCATCTCCACTTTGCAAAGTATATTTGACTATCTCATATCTCTTTTTCTCAAAAATATTCTTTCCAAATTCATGTTCAGAACCCTCATGAAAACATTGAACAAACTTTGACAAGCCACTACATTGTGAGCACTTCACATTTAAACAATCATTTCTATAGAAAAAGCAACCATCATCTCTAGAACATAAAAAAATATCTAGCAAGTCCCTTGATGATTTTAGAAGATGCATTGCAACAAACTCCTACAAAATTTCATTAGTATGCAAAGTAGAACGGATATAGCATAAAGTTCATGGTACATTGAAAAATCCACATGGTATTTGCAACAAGTATTACAAATTTTAAGAGTCACACAATAAAATGGCTTCAAACCTTCTAAAGTCCTTTTGTGAGATTTCCATATTTAGATGTGTTTCAATTAAAAAATTGAACAACATTGTTTGGCTTGGTTCCAAGAAATGTTTAGGATGTGGTGTATGGTCTCAATTGCCAATTCTTAACTTTAAAACATCCTTTGCATTGGGTGATACTCTAGAGTTATCATGCCAAAATTTCTGAATTACCTACTTTACATTATCAATTAGCTTCTTATCAACACATGGAAGCCTCCTGGAAAAATCACATGTATCATTTTGAAGAGGATCATCTATTCTTTCTCTCCTTGCAAGTGCTTTATCCAAATTTTTTATGATTTATGTCAAAATCAATGCAAGTTTGTCTCATAAAGAGAGCCTTTTTCAATTGATTCCTTACTAGGGTGGTTGTAATGACTCTCTTAGCAGCTATCTTATCTTTTTCATTGTTATTTTTTCCAATAGACTTGAGAGAATTAAAAATATTTTTGACAATAATATAATTTTTTTGGTCTTCTTGTTCACACGAATCTTCAATTTGGCTGGCAAAGGTCTCATCTTTTGTATCTTTAGAAATTGTACAAAAAGTTGGCATTCCTTGGCCAATGTCTTATTGCTAAAATATTGGTTGAAAAGTTGCATAGCCCACGACTGAATTTTTCGTGTTGACCTCTTGCCTTCAAAATTGTTTATAATGTTCTCATCAATTTCAAGTAACCATTTAGGGGTTCTTGAAGGTCTTGAATTAGGAATATGTCTTTCTTACACACAAGGTTCTTTATTTCTCATGTAATCTGGTGAAACATAATTTACACTTGGTACAATATTATGCTCAACATCTTCAATTCCAACATTTTCACCTTGAACATTTTCAATATCAATTTCACTAATTTCATTCCCAATTTTAATATCATGTTCAACATCTTCAATTCCAACATTTTCACTTTGAACATTTTCATTCCCAATTTCAATATCATGTTTTACATTTTCACTTTGAAAACATTCAATTTCCTTTTCATTTGAAATACCAGAGGGCTCAGGTTCACCAATAATTGACATGTAACTTGTCTTCTCTTCCTATGACTTTCTCTATCTCTTTGTCTATATCCTTCAATTTGTTCTTTTCTAATATTTCTCTTACATTTTTCTTTCGATGACTGTTGCTCCCCATTATACCTCCATAAATATGCTTAAAAAATTATTGATTATGAGAAATTTGAGTAGAAGATGCTCCAAGAAGTTGATCTTTGTCTCTTCCTGTCTAAAATCACATTTTTGTCACCTACAAATCCTGTAAATAGAATGTAGGGTCCGTTGGGATTTTTCTATGGCCCACAAATCTGATATCGAATAAAATCCAATATGGGATAAAATTCGATATCTGATTTGAAAAATATTTTAAAATGTATTGTAATGGTAATATTTTGGTTTTCTAAATTAGATATCTAATTAAATTGAATATCTAATTTTTGCACACATAGACCCAAGAGTAATTAGGAGGTGGAGGGTGGACAAGAGAGAGAGAGAGAGGGAGAGAGAGAGGAAAAGGGAGAGACACAGAGAGAGAGGGGGAGAAAGGGGAGATATATATATATATATATATAT